>JAZKJV010000296.1:600000-753751 GCA_037367405.1 Ottelia alismoides | reverse complement strand
TATCCCAGAGGAAGGGAGATAAGGGAGGAGGAAGTGCATGGGATTTGTTGGGTGGTTAAAATACAACAACAACAAAGCCTTTTCCCACAATTAAGTAGGGTCGACTACATGGATTCTTCGCCTCATTCATATCTATCTTGGGCCAATCCCGGGCTTATATCCACAAAACTAAGATCCTTTCGTATTGTCTCTTTCCAACACTTCTTGGACCGTCCTCACCCTCTCTTAGCCGGCTCAACATCCCAACACTCGCATCTCCTAACTAGTGCATCGGCTGATCTTCTTTGCAAATGTCCAAACCATCTTAAGCGATTTTCTCGCATCTTATCCTCGATCGGAGCTACACCAACTTTCTTCCTGATTGCATCATTCCGAATCCGATTTTTACCCGTGTGTCCACACATCCACCTTAGCATTTTCATTTCTGCTACATTCATTCTCTGCACATGTCTATGGTTCACAAGGCCAACATTCAGATCCATAAAGCATAGCAGGTCTCCGGCTGCTTTGTAAAACTTTCCTTTAATCTTTAAATGAATTTTCTTATCACAGAGAACAGCAGAGGCTCCTCTCCTCTTTAGCCTGTCTACAGTTATTCTATTAGTAACATCTCCATCAATTTCACCATCATGTTGCAGAATAGATCCCAGATATCTAAAAAGAATCTCTCTTCTGAATGTTATCGTCACCAATCTTCACCTCGATTCCTTCATCATTGCTTCCATCAAAGGTGCACTCCATATATTCCGTCTTAGCCCTACTTATACGAAATCCTTTAGTCTCCCAACTCATGTCTTCAGACCTCAAGCTTCTCATTTACTCCATCTCTAGTCTCGTCAATTAACACAATGTCATCAACAAATAACATACACCAAGGTAACTCATCCTGAATGTGACTGGTCAACTCGTCCATAATCAAAGTAAAAAGAAATGGACTCAAAGCAGAACCTTGATGTAAACCAATGTTGATGTCAAAATATTCAGCCTTCCCAGACAGGGTCCTTACACAAGATAAAGCCCTATCATACATGTCCTTTATGAGGTTAATGTATAGGACATGTATTGGTCTCTTCTCCAACACTCTCCACAATATCTCTCGTGGGACAGAATCATAAGCCTTCTCCAAATCAATAAAGATCATGTGGAGGTTCTTTCCTTTTAGCTCTAGAAATCTCCATTGTTCTCCGCAGCAAATGGATGGCTTCAGTCGTTGAGCGACCTGGCATGAATCCGAATTGGTTTTCTTTGACATTGGAATTTTGCCTCAATCTTCTTTCGATCACACGTTCCCAAATTTTCATAGTGTGACACATCAGCTTGATACCCTATATTTGAACAATTTTGAATGTCTCCTTTATTCTTATAAAGAGACACCACGATACTCCTCCTCCAATCTTCAGGCATTTTCTTGCTTCCCAAATAATATGGAATAGATTCGTAAGCCAGGTCAAACCACGCTCACCTAAAACTCTCCATACTTCTACAGGGATGTCATCCGGTCCTACACCTTTTCCAGGTCTCATAACCTTCAAAGCCTCCTCTACTTCTTTTCTTTGTTTCCGTCTATAGCATGCACGATTCAAGTAACTTTCACTACAAGCTAGATCACCCAAAGTGATATCTCTATTTCCTTCCTTAATGAAAAGTTTATGGAAATACTGCTCCCATCTAGTCTTTATATCCTTCTGAGTAACAAGCACATGACCTTCCTCGTCCTTAATTCATCTCACTTGAGAAAGGTCTTTGGTTTTTCTTTCTCTTGCTTTGCCCAACCTGAATATATCCTTTTATCCCTCCTTAGAGTCGAGATTTTTATACAAAACTTCATAAGCTTTTGACTTAACTTCGTTTACAGCCTTTACTTTCCTTCTTCGCTATTTTGTAGTTTGTGATAGTTTCTTCTGCTCTATCCTTAGACATAGCTTTAAAGCAAGCTCTTTTTATTTTTAGCTTCTCTTGCACCCCTTTACTCCACCAGCAAGCCTCTTTTTGACATGGAGCTCCTCCCTTTGACCCGCCTAGCATTTCTTCGTCTACCTTTCGGATACAAGATGCTACCGCCTCCCTCATATCTCGTTTGCATACCGCTACAATCCCAAGATAAGTCTTCTAAAACCTTCTCCCTGAAGCTCGCTTGCTTCAGTGGAAGATTCCACCATCTAGTTCTAGTTATCTTAGAAACCCTCCTTTTCTTTACCAACCATTCATTTGTACATCCAAGACTAACAAACGATGTTGGGTTGTTAAACTCTCTCCTGGGATTACTTTGCAGTCTTTACTACACAACCTATCTCTTCTCCTCAATGCAAAGTAATCTATCTGTGTTCTAGTTGGCCCACTCTTATAAGTAATTAAATGTTCCTCCCTCTTCTTGAAGAGAGTGTTTGCTATGAAAATATCATATGCCGTTGCAAAATCCAGGATGGCTTTTCCCCCTTCTTTCTATCCTCAAAACCATGTCATTCATGAACATTAGCATACCCTGAAGCATCTTTTCCCACATGTCCATTAAGATCTCCACCGATGCAAATCATCTCTCTTTGTGGGATTCCTTGTAGACTCTTATCCAAATCCTCCCAAAAGCTTGTTTAGTCCTTTCATTTAAACCAATTTGCGGTGTATAAACTGAAATGATATTCAGAATTTCTTCTTCCAAGTATCAATTTTAGCAAAATAATTCGATCCTCAAATCTTTTCACCTCAACCACACAATCCTTCAAATCCTTATGAACAACCACTCCAACACCGTTTCTACCTTTAG
Source organism: Ottelia alismoides (assembly GCA_037367405.1). Classification (NCBI taxonomy): domain Eukaryota; kingdom Viridiplantae; phylum Streptophyta; class Magnoliopsida; order Alismatales; family Hydrocharitaceae; genus Ottelia; species Ottelia alismoides. The sequence continues at coordinate 750,990 of JAZKJV010000296.1, read as the reverse complement.
CGTTACCTGAATATCAAAGTTTAAAGCTTGTCTTCTCAATCTCCCTTGCTTTCTCTCCAACCCATTTAGTCTCTTGAAGACATAGTATATGAATCTTCCTTCTTTCCATCGTATCCACTATCTCCATCAACTTTCCAGTTAAAGTGCCAATATTCCAACTACCAATCCGCAGCTTCCGTTGCAATCTCTTTTGGACTAACTTCTTTACTCGCATGCGTCCATTATGCGAGAACCCTTGTAAATTTTGGATTGCATCCGGGCGGTGATGTAGCGGAACTAGCTCAATTACCTGCATACGTTCCTCATGCGAGAACCCTTGCAAATTTTGAACTACATCCAAGCTGCGATGTAGCAGCCCATGCCAATTTTTCATTGCATTCGGGCGATGCAACGCGTCGCAAGTAGGGATCAAAATAAAGTATAGTAAAATAGAGTAAATATCCACGATTTGATTTAGTTTAGTGAGATTAGCTCTAGGTCATGGATGTGTTAGTGGATTAAGATAATGGAAGGGATAGGATGTAAATAAAAGTGACTATCCGGGGTTCGAAGTGTTATTTAAAAATATGAAGGGCTATGTTCTAAAAAAACCTATAAAATTCATGTAATAGAAACTAATAGGTATAAGGGATAGGTGTATTTAGCACTTGCATATTATTACATTACGTAGTGTATTTTGCACATTGGCATATTATTTCATTATGTACTATGTATGAACAAAAGTCAAGCTATATTGGAAATCAACAAACAGCATTTATAATAACAACAAATTTGAAATAAAAACGATGAGTTGAAATAACTTAACATTCCACTTGAATGAAAGACGATAAATACCTATGGAGCCCAACCTGGATCCATATCACTAGATTACTATTGAATATTATTACGGTAACTTGTACAATATTTCTATGTGGATTTTTGACCTCCATCATCAAAATGGGAGGGAAGGTCCCCGAAACAAAATCATAAATCCAAATATTTAGTTGCCGTAGATTTGTATTTGTATTTTTTTCATATTGGTATTAGGTAGCTATACAAAATCCGGAATGAATCGACCTTTAAAGCTTGAAAAAAAACTATTCCATGCTTCTTTCATCACGTAAACAAGCAACGGAACCATGCAATATAGGTGATATTTATGATAAAGCACCAATACCGGCATGATATCGACGATGTCAGTCGAAATGGGAGAATTTTGACTCTGTAAACTTCACATTTCGTCAATATCGCCGATATATTGGTCGATATACTGGAAAAGGATATGCAGGATAATATTGATTCCCCATACTTATTGATACCGGTATATCTATCGACAATATATAACGATATTTTGAATCATGCTAAAAGGAAATATTGATGCCTCTTTGAAAGAAACTATTAAGCATGGATTGGTCTATTTGAATAAACCTCAGGTTTGGCTGTAGACCAAACATACAAGTTTTTGAACTTAACTCTGGGTGTGATCTAAGTATAGATTTGTTTAAAGGCGACAAATCCGTATAATGTTTCCTTTGAAAAAACTTGGTTTTCACAGTATTCATTCCCTGCCCATGTCTGGAAACCTGGAATCTGTCCATGGTTTCAGGAATATCTCTCATCTATGCTGCAAGCTGTTATATGTAGTATTTTAAAAGTATTTAAATTGCCGCAATTGCGGTGAAAATGCAATTTTCAGTAAGTTTGACTGTGTTGCTCGCCATTAAGAATCTCTTTTGCTACTTTTCTCAGGGTTTGATACCACGAACATGAAAGACTTGAAGAAGATCGAAGAGCACTAGTTTATTTCTCAAAGTAGCACAAATATTACACCAGTTGCAAACACTTGAAGTTGAGATGATATATGAATTTCAGGGATGTCGATCCTCGCGTCCCTTTCTTGTTTAGAAAAAAATAGATCGGAAGCTCTTGATGTTGCTGTTAGTTGCTGCATTGTCATTTATTTATTATTGCATTGCGGATCGTATAACGCTTTTGCCAGCATCTTTGATGATTTGCGGATTGTTATGTGTTGAGTTGGATCAGTGTAGGTGACACCCTGTGATGCTTTGTTCTGTCCCAGACCATCAGCAGATGCTGATTTTGAGCAGCTTGAGAGCGTAATCAGGGTGTCCGGACAACGCCAACGGTTAGATCATGTTCCTGCCATACAAACGCATCCCCGACCATGGCGGATCTTTGTGATTTTTTACAAGAAATTAAGCGTATTGTTCAGGCAAATGGTAAAAATCCGGGCAAGTTTTCTACTATTTATTTATATCTTCAATAGAAATTAGTATTGTGGCTAGTAATTTTATGAAAACTGTCTGTGGTCGGAGAATGTCCCTCAGTGAAAAGGATCTTATCCACCCTTTTAATAAGTTTTTTAATATAGTTTAACAAGAGATAAATTATTAAAAGGTGACCAATTATTATGCATTTTGCGAAAATCGGGATGAAATGCCTGTAATCATTTTATTCTATTTTAGTATTTGGATCCTATTTGTAATTGTGGATTGATCTATTTGTATCAGAATCAGAGTATTTTGCCACAAGGGAGTACTATATAAACTCAGGGAGATCAAATTAATTGCAGGGTCATGTTTGTTTGGAGAATACGCACCTTGAACAAGGGGGTCAATTCGCTGGCCTGATGCGGTTCCCAATAATACATCTATTTCCATTCATATCCTATTATTTCACATTATTCCACCATTATTCTTATCTTTGTTTCACCTTCACTACCTTTATTCCACCTTATTATCTTTATTCTTGGGATTTTTATCCAGCAGACCCTGTAATCTTTTGCAATTACCGCTACGACCTCTGAAACATCTAATTCCTCTCTCGACCCTGTAAACTTGCTAACCATACCTCACAGAGCTTGTGGTTAACCTCCATCCATTTGGCCGTTAAATCTGACCGGATCCGTTACATTTTTCTTTTATATTAGGGATTTTTGCATCCATAACCCCCTCCGCCCATATGCCTCGCCGCCTCCCTTGCTCCCCCGCTGCCTCCCCTGCTCGGCCTTCGCCCCGCCGGCCCTCGCCCGAAGCCCCCTACGTTCCCCGCACCTGCTCGAAGCCCCCAGCTACCCACGTCGCTCAAAGGTCTCCCCGCTCCCATGCCGCTCGAAGCCCCCTCTCCTCGGCTTCGCCTCCCCCGCTCCCTCCCGAAGCCCCAACCCCCTCCCATCGCCTCCCCGTACCTGCACGAAGCTCCCCCGACCCCTGCTCGAAGCCCCGCCGGCCCCCGCTCGACTCAAAGCATCCCCATTCCCTGCACATGCTCGAAGCCCCACTGTTGGAAAGCCCCGACCCTGCCTGCCCCCCCCCTCCCCCCCCCCCACACACATACACCAGCGCTGCCAACGAAGCCCGACCATCGGCTCCCCTGCTCGCACCCCCCTTCCCCGCACCAACCCCGAAGCCGGCCATCGCCTCCCTGCACCCCCCCTCCCCGCACCAGCCCTGAAGCTGGCCCGGCCATCGCCTCCCCCCCCCTCCTCGCACCAGTCCCGAAGCCGACCGGCCATCGCCTCCCCTGCTCCCCCCCCAGCAGTACCGCCCCCGAAGACCCGACCCCGCCCATCACCTCCCCTGCTCGCAACCCCCCCCCCCCCTCCCGCACCAACGTCGCCCCTGAAGCTCCGACCCATCGCATCCCCTGCTCTTCCCGTCCCCATCCCCCTGGAAGCCGACCGCCTCCATCCAGAGAAGTAACGTCCCCCCTTCCCCTTGCATCGTCCTCCCCGAGCAGCACTCCTCCTCAAAAGCCTCTGGTCCTCCTCGGAGCTCCGCCGTCGAGGAGTCTCGCGCCCACCTCCCAGTTGCACTTGAGGGAAAGCCTGTAGATGAGGGAGGATAATTTTTTTATTTCTTGGTTAATTTTAGCCGTCGGATCACAGATTGGTAGATTAACTCATTTTTAACTCACAGAAGTTAACTTTAGATGTGTAAATTTAACGGTAGGGTTCGTGGGGTAAGACGGAGCAAGTTTACGGGGTCAAGAGAGGAATTAGGATGTTTCCGAGGTCGTAGCGGTAATTGCAAAAGATTCCAAGGTCTGTCGGGTAAAAATCCCTTTATTCTTTATCTTCCTAGCTAAACATAGAATAAACCTTTAAATTTTTAAATCCCCATCCTTATTCGCGCGTATTCTCGAACTGAACGGATTTCCTCAGCTCTTACTCACATCCCACCTAAGATGACATGGTGTGCATGAATCAGATGAAATTTATAATTGCGACCCGCTTCGACATTATTCGACCTGATTGTTTTTTCCATTATAATAGATTATATTTAAGGGATTTTTACCCGGCAGACCCCTGAAATCTTTTGCAATTACCGCTAACGACCTTTGAAACATCGTAATTCCTCCCTCGACCCTGTAATCTTGCTCCGTCTTACCCCCACAACCCTGCCGTCAATTTTAACTTTTACTGGAGTCAATTTCTTGAGTTAACCTTGAGTTAATATCATCTCCCTCTCTCTCTCCTTCCTTCTCCTCCCCCTCTGGACTGCTTCAAGGTCGGATGTTCGAGACTTGCCTCCATCGCCACATGCTGCCGCCCCCTCCGAGAGACTCGACATCTCCAACTCGCCCATGATCGAGGTTGACGGGCTCATATCCTCGAGGGGCAGGAGAACGCCGTCCGGGCTATTGGGTTGCTCGGGAACGACCCGGAGAGCGTCGAGGCCATGGTGCAGGCCGGCGCGTGCTCCATCTCACCGGAGTTCTCAAGGATGGTACGATGGCAGTCCCCGGGTTCGAGGTTGAGGTAGGCCGTGGCGCCATGGGGAGCTCCGCGGCGGCCTCGACGGCCTGGAGCTCGGCGCACTTGGTGCCCTGCGCGTAGAGGAAGCCCTCCCCAAGCACGTTGCGGCCGCGGGCGACTACGCACCCGAAGTTGGGGTGTGGGGACGTCTTCCCGGCCGAGAGGTCTGCGATCTCCGCCGCCCGTCTGATGTGGACGGCGTCCAGCGAGTGCTGCCCTGTGGCGGTGCGGCAGGAGATAGAGGGCGACACTGCGGGAGGGAAGGCGGCCCTCCCCAGGAAGAGCGCCATTGATGATGGAATGGGGTCGGAGGAAGGAGATAAAATGCACAAGATGGACACCACCGGCGCCAACTCAACTGGGTCCAATGAGGCCGACGGGAAACAATATGGGCTAAATGGAATTTCGAGGTATATTATACACAAATGTGTAAATTAATGGATAAGAAAAAGGTGTGTCGGACATAGGCGAGGTCGGGCGGAGGGGAGGTCGGGCAGAGGAGGTTGGGCGGAGGGAAGGTTGGGCAGAGGGAGGTTGGGCGGAGGGGGTCGTGGAGGAAGGTCGGACGCGTGAGGGAGAAGGGGCATTTTTTGTAATTTTGAGAAACAAAATGGGTATTATGAACTGAAATTCACGGAATCGGGTTACTTTTAACGGTCAATTAACGACCCTTGACCGCAGGGTCTGCACGGTAAGGGTTAGCAAGTTTACAAGGTCGAGGGAGGAATTACGATGTTTCAAAGGTCGTAGCGGTAATTGCAAAAGATTTCAGGGTCTGCTGGGTAAAAATCCCTATATTTAATTGAGGTTTTCCAATCTCTTAATTATAGATCAAATACCAGAATCCGATCCACTCAATATATTAATACACAAACGTTAGTATGTATATGCATCTTAATTATCGCGTGACTTCATTTATTAGCATGCAACGTTGCATAGTGGCACTGGGAAAAAATAACTGTGGAATAAAATATTAGAATTTACAAAACTCTTTCTTAGTCTACTTCCCAATTTTCTAACGTACAACATCTCATCCACAACCAAAAGAAAACTGGATTTACTATCAAATGTAAAAGTACAAACTTTTCAATATGAATCCCACCCACATTAGACGATGTTTAACATTTTCCATTGTCATGTATTTTTCTTGAAACAAGAGGGAGGAAATATGCACACGTGCCCATCTCATAATTTGAAACTTTTTTTGGGTGGTAAGAACACTGCACTACCGTCAGATCATTAATCATCTTCTGACTTCCGATGCTTGCCTCTTCTCCAAATCATCATCCTTTACAACATAGGTAACACAAGATACAGCCCTCGTTCCTATTTCATATGCTAGGGACAATGCCAAAGCAGATGGTAGAAGCCATCACCATCACTTTTTTAGGTTTTTCCTAGTCACGTGTTATTTTTTGGTCACATTTTTTGATAAAAATTAATGATTATTTTATTTTCCTTTTAAACACATGTAATATTTTTGTAACTAAATTATTGATCGTGCTAAATCTATAATAGTAAATATTCTTTTGTTCACATCTATTGGGATTATTAAAACATAGTCTAGATGTCAAGTGCTACAAACGTGAGAGTAGACTATTGTAGCATAATATGTAGGTTTTTTATGGTTGTATATTCTTATATTCTGCAATATCAGGTATCACCCTTCCTTTTTTTCTCGCTCTATCTTCTTACCTCATTGTCAATTGTGCTCTTTCGTTAGTTTTGTTATTAGTGAGATAAACTAATCATGGTTTATACAAATCAAACCTGATTTAATTAATTATTTTACAGTTGTGCCCCAACAATTATAAAAAATTACAGACGTACCTTCTTTTTTCTTTCCAATTACACTTGCACCTTTGAGATAAGTCTGTTGAGAAGGAAATAGATGATAACAATGGGTTGAATTGTGAAGAGTGTTCAATGAAGTGTTTATTCTTAAAGATTTAATTATACTCACTAGGATAATGATATAATTAATTAATTAATAATTGCTAATACTTGAAATAACGAGCCTATTTCCTTTAAAGTTTGGATGAAAAAAAATCGGTTGTCCCGTCGCCATCCACCAACAGCTCCCACACTAAAATTGGGGCAATGATATTAGCAAATTAGCATTCCTTAAATCTAAAATAGCGAGGCCATTTAGTGGCCTTTCAAGTTTTGTTGATATGTTGTAAAGTTTTTTTTAGCCCCATTCGAACCAGTGGTAATATTGATTAAATATTATTTTGTAACTATTGACTTATAAATCAATATCTTGAGATGACATGGTGATTTGGTTGCATACGAGGAACCTAAAGTAATTTTACATTAAGGGCCCGTTCGGCAGGAGAATAAGCAGGAATAAGGATGGGAATAAGGGGAATAAGGGTCTATTCTCCGTTCGGCTGGAGGATAAGAATAAGAAGAATAAGGTGAAATAAAGGTAGGTAAGGTGGGATAAAGATATGAATAAGAGTGAAATAAGATGAAATAATGGGGAATAGTCGTACCACGGGGAACCGTGTTGGGAGGAAAATGGGGGCTTATTCCCTTTATTCCATTCCCCTTAAGCTTGTACCGAACAGGGCCTAAAGGTTTGGCCTCTGTGGGATGGTTTTCGGGGAGAAGATCGCTTACCATCTCGAGCATACATCAATCCCTTCCCGAAAACCATGGCAGAGGTAAAACCCAACCAACCAAATTTGAAACTTGTAAGTTTATTCCCTTTTTTTGCTCTCACGTGTCTGGAAATCGAAGAAGGGGCTCGATGTGTCCTCGTGTATGGTAAGCATGGATTCTAGTTGGCGATGATAATTAAAGACTCCTCGTTGGTAATTATATTGTGACCTTTTAAAATACAAGGAGTACTAATTGGAAGTTATGATATATTATCTTGAGCGATGAAGTCTGATTTTTTAAACTTCTTTTTTGTAATCACTGGATATCTTTTACTGCATCTATAAATGCATTACTTAAGTTTCCTTTTTGTATTACTTTTGCATAGATTAATCATTGTATATCTTTTTTGTAATCTTTTGCCTAAATATTTAATCATACACTACCACCACATCCCATTCCCACTGGAGATAATGATGGGTGTACCCCATTTTATTAATTATTGACTTGTAAGTGGTGCATCTTAAAATGATTTGGTGATTTAGTTGCTTGTTAGGAATCGAGAACTTGGGGAAGATCTTGTTCGTCATCTCAAGAAGACATCGATCGTCTCCCTGAATACCATTCATCGAGGCAAATGTTTAGAGTCTTTATGATGTCCGGTTTTTTATTTTTAAATTCTTTTTTAATGTCATTATTGCAACCCTTTAGGTTTTTGTTGCTATGTTTAGATCAATTGTTCTGAGCCCCATTTGAACTTAGAGGCAGTGATGATGGTATATTGTTATAGTAATTATTGGCTTGTAAACTTCTCATCTTGAAATGGCACAGTGATTTAGTTGCCTATGAGGAATTAACTCGAGGACGAGTCTGATGGCCCTCTCGATCAGACATTAATCTCTTATGCGATCACCATTCGTCGATGCAAAGATCAACCATCTCAATTTTGAAGCTTGTGATGTTATTCGCTTTTCTTATTTCTTTTTGTAAAGAACACCCCGGTCGTGTTCGTTGAGGAGGCGCTGCAGAGAACATCATCAATTGGAGTGAGGGGAGGGGGAAGATGGTTCAGGGATTTAGTTAGGAAAATCAACCCTGCGTGCTGAGTTAGATCATGCGAAAAATGTTATTTTTGATTTTTTTAAAGAAACAATTGATTGAAACATCTAGGATAGCCATATACTCGAGAAATGCTCGCTCGCATACTTGCGGATCAGAGTCGGGAATCTCCTACATTGATATTTCCCCCCTTTCATCTGGATGATCCACCGCCTTTGGATGCTAGAGGTTTAATATTGTAATTTTATTCATTCGTTTAATGTTGTAATTTTTCTTAATGTAATTTTATTAATTCATTAATTGGATTTCATTATTATATATTACTAAAAAATAAAAATCAAACCTGAATCCCAATGTGGATTTGATTTTTATTTTTTTTAATATTTCCCAACTTATTCCCAACTGTTGCTCAACAGTTGGGATAGAGTTACAAACGCCATAGTAACGATGTCAGTACCCGTGTTACTTAATCGTCGTTATTATTGTCAGCATTAGGGGTGCACATGGATCGGATAAAATTTATAATCTGATCCAATCTGATGCTATTGGATTGGTTTGGTTTGGTTTTATCATACGAATGTATCAGACAGGGTTGGAATTTTTCAAATCCATTTAAATATGGAAGGGATCAAATCTTTTATGAAATATGATCCGATCCAATCCGATAATCCGTTAGTACACACAAATATACACACATCTATACACATATACATGCATACAAACAAGTAAACTTACATGCACACATAAAATATATTTGCACCCATTTCGAATTTCTCTATGACCGTAATCATTGACATTCATCTCATTTTGTCTCGTATTAATCTTATATACAAGTCCTCTTGCTACCACCCTTTATTCTCTCTTGAAGAAATCAAATGTTATATCTCTAAAATAAAGTATGACTATAAATTATAAAATTGTAAACCATGTTTGGTTATTCTCCTCTTAGTCCCCCCTCTCATTCGCTCTTGGCTGCTAATATTTCTCTTCGTTCTTTCTTAGTCTATTTCAATGTTGTCCGCCATGCACAACGTTATTCCTCTTAGTACAATCGAACGCCCCCTCCCTCGTGATTTTGCCACCCTTCTCATACAACGCCACCCCTCCCATGCGACACTATTTTTCCTCAATGAGTTGCCGCTCTTCTGATCTTCATAAAAAGAAATATGATTTTGGGATAGTTGCCTAGTACATTTGTTACTAATTCTTGTCCCCATTGCTTCTTATATCTTACTTGCTCTAGTTTGAAACCTTATTGCATGAATGAAATTGGATCAGTTACATGATCTAATGTACAACTCTCATATAAGAACAAATAAACATTAGTTCAATTCTTTTCATTTTTAAATTGATGTATAATTTTAAGCCATATTTTCCATAAAAATATATGTATATTTTTAGTATAGGTATAATCTTACAAATAAATTGTATTTCAAGTATAATTTAAATGAGAGGTATGTTTCTCAAGTGGTGGGCTATATTTAAGTTAGTTTTGTCTTGGATATTCAATCAAGTATGATTGTTATTTGATTATTATTTGTGAATAATATAATATAAAGCAATGAATGGTGTTCTTGAAAGTGGTTGGGTTAAATATGGACTTCATCAATATCCGACTACATGGATCACATTTTTTTATTTATCTAAGTCTATGTATCCTTATTTGGTAACTTGTAATAGTCTTCTTCGAATCAGTTGTTCAAAATTAATGGTAAAAACAAATTAATGCATCAATTATAAAAAGAAACTTAAATTTCAAATTTAATGTAAACATATAGTTTGATTCTATGATCTTTAGTTTTTTTTGTAATGGTCTCCTTCAACTTCATTTGATTGGGTCTTTCTCTTTTTTACATCTGTTCATCTTATCGATTTTTAAGATATTATTCAAATGTCGAGGGTTAGTGGGCTATAAAATACAAACATGAGAGAGTAGATTATTGAGCATGAAAATGTGAGTGTAAAAATCCGATCCACTCCAGTCCAATCCGTAATCCAATGGATTGGATTAGATTTGATTGAAGTATTTGATGGATTTGATGGGATACGAAAAATGAAAATCCACTAAGATTGGATTGGATATAGATTAAGCTAAAATCCGATCCAATCCGATCCACGTGTACCCCTAGTCAGCATCTTTGGCGGTTATTGAACTGCTGATACTTTTTTGTTGTTTTCGTCGTAGTGAGTATTGTTATAGGAGCAATAGGAGTGCATGTGGATCAGAGTGGATTGGATTTTAGCTTAATACATATCCAATCCAATCTTAATGGATTTTTATTTTTTGAATCCAATCAAATCCATCAAATACCTCAATCCTATCTGATCCAATCCATCGAATTATGGATTGGATCCGATTTTTACACTTATATTTCCCGCTCAATAATATACTCTCGCGTGTTTGTATTTTATATTCCACTAATCCTAGACATTTGAATAATATATTAAAAATCAATATGGTAAATAGATGTAAAAAAGAGAATGACCTAACCAAACGAAAGTTGAAGGATTCCATCGATCTATAGTAAACAATTAGAAGAGCACACAATCAAACTAAATGATTATATTAAAATCGAATTTTAACGTTCTTCTTATAATTGATGCATATGTTTGTTTTTTTATAATTAATTTTCAACAAATTAATGATTTGAATAAGAATAGTATTAGTTACCAAATAAGGATACATAAATGAGCCAGATAAATAAAAAACGTGAGATTGCTGTTGCCGGATATTCATAAAGTCCTTAACTTAACCACATCCAAAAATACCTTTGAAAGCTCTATAATATATCATTAACAAACGATAATCAAATAACATTCATACTCGATTGAATATCCAAGATAAAACTAACTTAAATATAGCCCACCACTTGAGAAGCATACCTCGCATTTAAAATAGACTTGAATCGAACCGAGAAAGAATTGAGAGGAATATAGACAGTCAAGAGTGAAATGAGAGAGGGAAAGGGAACTATGCGGAGAATAACAAAACGTGATTTATAATTTTAGAAGTTATATTACTTTGTTATTTTAGAGATTTGACGTTTGGCTTTCAAGAGAAGAAATGGTGGCAACAAGAAGACTTGTATCTAAGATTAATACGAGAAGAAAATGAGATGAAAGGCCTTGATTATGATCACAGAGGAATTCGAAATGAGTGCACATAGATATGATATGTATGTATGTATGTATATATATATATGTGTGTGTGTGTGTGTGTGTGTGTGTGTGTATTTATGTGTACGTGCGTGCGTGAATATTAACGGACCAACGGATTGGATCGGATCGGATTTTTGTAAAGATCCCATCCAATCCATAATTGAACGAATTTGAAAAATTCCAATCCGATCCCAGTCCATTAGAATGACAAAACCAAACCAATCCAATCCGATAGCATCGGATTGGATCGGATTACAGATTTTTTCTGATCCGTGCACACCCTTAGCTACAACGATTGCCTGAACTGACTTGTCGAACACCTCATGTCCTCCACGCTCGGACGTTAGGAACCTTTGTCCCGATCACTTCAATCAGTAAGTCATTAGGTCAAAAGTTCATTTTCAAGGGCAATGTCCATCGTAACAAGAGAGAAAGCAAAGTCAATGCTTTGCTTCATGCTATGGCGACGACTTTTCGGAAGATTTTATCAAAATCATCTCTTGAGAACAATTTTAACTATAAAAGGAAATTCCTTTTGAAAGATGATAATCTAAGATGCATGATCCGGGAAATGAAGGGAATTTCGCTTTTTGGTGCCATGATATTGGATCCATACATGCTTTGATAACGAGTAATTAGAGAGAGGCATTTTCTAGGATAATTGCATTCTTTTGTAGCAATTACGGCTAATCATATTGCAATTAATGTTAAAAATACATGCAATATTTTTTAACAATTAATTTCAATACATGCATGCCTTTGTAGTAGGGATGCAAACGGTCGGATACGGATACATATATAGGTATTATCATATCCTTATCCATTTTTAATACAAATACGGATGCGGATATTGACGGATATTAAAACTATCTTACCATATCCTTAAAAAATAGATACGGATGTAAAACGGATACTGATCGTACACGAGTAATGTTATAAATACTCTATAGTATCGACTTAAATATACAAGAATTGGATGGAAAACACATGATATTAATTTACTAAATGTGTTTGTATCATAGAAAATATATAAATATGGTAGAAGGAGGTAGAATTTTATGTTATATAGGGTTAAAAATAAATCTATAACCATATTTATATACGAAAACGGATATACGGATACAGATACGGATGTTTGCGGATATCAAAATGATATCCATATTCATATCCATTTTGAAATGGATACGGATGTCAAAATCTCTATAAAATGGATACGGTGACGGATCGGATACGGATATATCCGTATCCGTCTGCATCCCTACTTTGTTTGTAGTCATGTGATTTTGAGATTTTGGTTCAAATTAAATAAAGCGATGGTGGAGAGGGACGATATCCCAAAGTGACACCAGTCGATAGGGACAAGACTATTCAAATAAACACATTTGTGTATTTTTAGGCACCTCATGTCCCTGTTCCGATTGATGTTTTATTTCTTTACATGTCTATTTAATTATGATTTAAATAATAATTATATAATAACAAATTTGGCATACTGTGAATTCCATTTTCACTGGGGACCCACAATTTCCTTCTCCCATTCGCCGCTCTTACCCTCCCATACCCTTTGGCCCGCTCAAACCCCTACGTCCCCTCCTCTTCCACGGCATCCCACCACCGCCACGCCGCCGCCCTTCCGCCACCACCACGCCCTCCTCCTCCAACACCATCCCGTCCTCACGCAACCATCTTTCTCTGTCCACCTCTTTTCCTCGCCGCGGCCGTCATCACCTTTCATCCCATCGCCTCAGTCCAGCTGCTGCGCTACTACATCCCCAAGTTCTTGTTTCATTGTTAGGATCAAGATCACTGTTTTGGAATTCGTTGATTATATACCTCCGGTTACTGTCCTTGCATGTCAACACCTCACTTTGGGGCGATTGTTATTCTGCAGATCGTTCTAAGCTGTTCGTTCTGAGGGGGTTGCACCACATCGTCACTTTTCGATCAATCAACGACCTCTTCTTCTTCTTACTCTTCTTGTTTGTGTAATTCGGCCCTACTTCGGACCCGGTCTGCATCTTCTTTTTCGGAACCAGAGAAGATGAAAATGTAAGCATTTCATACCATATCCCTGTTTATTAAGCAATGCCAGATGCAGTTACTTTGATAATAAAAGCTATGCGGGTTCACTCTATCATGGAAATTTACAAGTATTCTTTTGAACTGTTGGCTGTTCAAAGTTTCTGTCGACATCTTTGAGTACATAAAAAGTTTGAACTGTCGTCTAACGAACACAAAATAATCAAATGTCGTTCTGTGGAACCCATGAGAGCTGATCTCCGTGGTGAGTCTGTCAAACCATGCTCATGGAGTTTGCTTTAGGCCATAGATGCCCTTACAAAGTTGCACATGCTTCCCCTCAACGAGTAATCAGGATGCTGCATCATCTAGACCTCATCCTCGAGGTCACCATATAGAAATGCATTCTTCACATCGTGTGAAAGATTGGCTAATTCTTATTGGCAACAAATGAAAAAATAATGTGAATTGGTCTTATCCGAGCCCTTGGAGAAAAAGTCTCAAAATAGCCCACTTTGTAAGTCTGAGGGAATATATTTGCCACAAATCTGGTCTTCAGTCTGTCCATAGAACCATAAAGATGTTTGGTTGTAAAGAGTAAAGACCTATCGACCGTCAACATGCTTGACACTTGGAGGATATGACACAAGATCCTGTGTGCTCCTAGAGTAAGCACATCCATATCCTCATCCGTAAATTCATCCATCTGTTGATATAAATAAACATGGAAGTAGAATCATAAATCAAGCAAGCATAAACATCTTGGGATTTTACATGGAACCCTACTTCGTGAGCGAGCATGATGAAACCACGGGAGAAGGCCTCTACGGGCCGGTTCGTATATTGCAATTTCACAATGAGTATATTCTATGAGTGGCTTCTTATATAGCCTAACAGACAGATTAGATCGGAGTCCATTGATAGTAGATGCAAGACTAAAATATGCGGTGGGGGTGGGGTAATTGTACCTTGGAGAGATCCAATTACCCATCTCTTACATAGTTCAACACTCCCCCCTCAAGCTGGAGCTGAGAAAGCTGCAACTTCCAACAAAAGAAAAAATACAACACATTTTCACTCGATGCATCTGAGAGAGACGGGGATGGAGACACCCTGCTTGGATGTAGATAGAGACACCTCGCTCGGATGGGGATAGAGCCGCTCCATTTTGAAGTAACTGTTGCTGGTAGAAGACTTCGCTCGAGGACATGTCTGCGATAATCATGTCACCTGGAAAAACATTAGTCGTGCCTATCGTTGTGCTTGGAGTAGAGTCAATGTTAAGGAAGAAAGCCCAACACAAAGTAGTAATCGGGGATAGAGGCATCCAGAGGAAGTAGTCGATGTTCGGTCAAGACGACTGATAGCATTAAGAATTTAAAGTAATGTTGTCAAAGTCGGCAAGCAGTACTTGGTTGATAGGATCACTGGTTAAGGATTAATCTCCAGCAGGGGGAGTAATCAAATAGAGTTAGACATTAGTTGATTTTGTTTTTTTTATTATTTTAAAAAAATAAATAATTTTTTATTATTTTTAGTACATGTACTCATATAGTTTCCTAGATTTAGCAATTATTTTATTTATAAGAGCTAAAAAAAGAGGTTATTATAGCAAAGGAAGAAGATATAGAGCAAAATGTTTGGTATATAATACGAGCGAATGTATAAAAACAAATACATAGCTAAGAAATTATACAAGTAGCTAGTGAGATAGGTCAATCCTTAATGTCATCATCCAATTCAAGCTCTTCTTTCGTCGTCATTGTCATCGTCTTCTTCTATATCTCCAAGATGTAACTCCTCCTCCTCATTCATCAACATAGCATTTGGGTTCGAAGATGAAGCTCTCCTGCCATGTTCACCTCGCTGGTTCCTTTTTGATTCCAAATTCTCTTTGATATCACTAGCATGTGCTAAAACACCTCATGTCAATCCAGAACATGGAAAAACCTCCTCCTCCCGAGCATTGACATCTCCGATTCATTCACCTAAGTGTGTGCACGTTTACGAGACGAAAGGGGATATCTTTCTTTCTTAACTCGACATTCCTGCAGGTTGGAATCTAAACACACACACCTAAGAATGTTCAACCTCTTCGTCTCCAACATGTTTCTCTTTTTGAGATGGATATGGAATCCAAAATGCAAATTTATATCAATAACTATTTTAATATGTACCGTCACTAATTAAATTGGGGTGGGGTGGCGTGGAGTCATTACCGAGTCTAATATACTCCAGTTACGCTCACATCCAGAGGATGAAGACGTTAAGATCAAGATCTTGATGGTCATGGTTTTCAAATGTGGTATGTCAACTCCATGATTTTTACTATCAATTAACTATTATAATAGAGAATTGGTTAAGTTAATAAAATAAAAGGTAATTCGGATGACATGTATTTAAAATAATGATCGACATACTTGGTTCTTAATTGCCATCATTTGTCATCCTTTGTCTCATTACTAATGTTTACCAAAATCTCCGCGACCAAGTCTGTATACCGGAAGCTCATCCCTGGTGATTACGTCTTGTATATCTAAATATGGATAAAATCTTTCAATGCAATCCTTAAAACCTCTCCACACCACAATATCCGTGTGACCATGAGACTTTCTATAGAAGAAGAATGTGTTCAAATAATAAGCTACTTGGTGCAATATAGTATCGAGCCTTCCTTTGGTCTTGGAGATAACAACGTCCACAAAAAACTGTAAGATGACTCCACACCATTGAAAGATGCAATTATCTCCCGTTTGGCTTCTTCAAGCCCACTGTAGACAAAACTCATGGATGAGCGTCGATTTGCATCAACCATACGTAATAAACGAACCAAAGGTGTGAAAACTCGGATAGCATGTGTGATGTGGCTTAAGAATGTAGGGATGTAGATTATGAAACTCGCTACTTCTCCTTTTTTGGTCTTAAACCATTTGCAGTTCCTCCACTTTTCTGAGGAAAACATCAATATCAACTTGTCGCTTTTCTCAGAATCTCATTAAGGCTCTCAAGTGTAAGGAAAATGGTTGCAAATCTTGTTTGCCTTGGCCTTGCAATGTCCATCTTGTTGGTGAACTTGCACATCAATTTAAGAGTTTTAGTGTGAGAGTAGATGAACGGCGCATCATCTTCGTCTCTTTGTTATATCCTCCAAAGCATGATCAATGGAGTGCACGACACACGAAGTCTACCAAATCTGCAGGTATTTTATGAGCAACATTCTTTACGCTGCTACATTGGCAGATGCATTATCTGCCACAATCTGAACTACATTTTCCACTCTCACTTCATTCAAACACTCCTCCACGAGCTCGAAGTTGTATTTCACAATGTAAGCCCCATCAGAGACATCTATGGACATAAAAAATGAAGCACTAAAGGTGCAATTAACACAAAAATGATAACGCTCCTTACTTGCATGTCTGTCTACGTGTCAGTCATTAAAGAGCATTCCGTCGACTTCTACGTATTACGATGGCATTGCAAGTCATCATGCATTTTCTTCGCTACCTTCCTAAAAAACGGACTACTGAGCTCATACCTCGTGGGTGTCTTTAGTCCGAGCTTGTACTTCCCAATTACCTCCACCATTTGCATGAAGGGTTTCGCCGTCAATGCATTAAAAGGAATTCTCATTGTATATGTCTAGTTGGATATATATCGTCGTCAATGCATTAAAAGCAATTAGGCAACCTTATAACGACGATCCTTGGAGAATGCATCTTTTATGGTCATCTGACGTGATCTTCGATTGCGACGTTCTGCTCCAACTCCAAGGAGTCGGATATTCGTGATCTCCTCGCTGAACCCACATCTCCGGTGATATCAATTTCATCTCTCATCTGTTGAATATTAGCATCTTTTTGGCTCTTCCTCTTAACAACATCATCAAGGTACACGATCATCATTTTCTGTTTCCTCTTCCACCTTGGGACTTGCAACCGCGTTGCCTCTTCGATGTGCTAGATGTTGCTTGAACCTATGCACACCTCCCTTGGCAACCTTCTTTCTCTAGAGTGAATTCCTTCTCAACGCAGGAATCCGAGATGTTGACTCAGCATTTTACCGCACTGAAGGTGATAGAGACAGTTTTTGATCTAAATGCATATTGTTGCCCTGGATCGAACGACTTCCCGTCCTCTTCTTCAGGGAATTTTGGGATATGATCAGTGTAGAAGTGATAAAGGTGGTAGCGAAATTTGAAGGGGGAATCATGGCTTTAAGCGGCTCTACAGGTCTCTCATTTTCTTACTTCCTAAGAAAGATATAGTCTCAAGAGTTGAAGACTACCGCCTGATTGCTCTTTCAAATACTGTTTACTTGATTATGGCAAAGGCTTTGGCGAATATGCTGCATGGAGGTTCTTGGTAGTATTATATCGCAACTGAAGAGTGCTTTCTTACCAGACAGACAACTCATGGACAATGTAGGGTTGGCGTTCGAGATTGTATCAAATTAACGCATAAGGAAGACACACGGTGTTCTTTGGAAGGTCGATTTCTTGAAGGTGTACGATTACGTAAATTGGCGATTCATTTGGGCATCATTATACATGCGTGGGCTCTCAGACAAATGGTTCACTTGGATGAAGAGATGCATAACAACCACATTTGCACGGTTTTGGTGAATGGACAACTAAAAGGCGGGTATTTCCAACCACTGCGTGGTGTTCATTAGGGGTGCCAATTGTCCCCTCTTCTTTTCATTCTTGCGAGTAGCGCCTTGGCGGTCATGATTAAGTGCATGGTGGTTGCTAAGTTGTGCCGTGGCTATTCGAGAGATGCGATCTTTGCCTCAATCCTCCAATATATGGATGACACGATTCTATTTGTAGAGGGGGGGGGGGTTCAGAAAGTTGTAGAGGATTTTCTACAGGGCTAGATATCTTTAGGGAGGTCTCTTGTATGTGGTGCGAAGGTTTAGCGGTGTGCGTGATGGCTTCGTTCCTTTTGCAGGGAGATGCCGATACAATACCCATGAGTACAACTGTTGGTCGGGAGGTTGCTTATGTCGGACTAGATACCAATGATTGAAAAATAGAGCAGGAACTTACGGGGTGGAAGTTTGTGTTCCTGACGAGAGATGGCAGGTTGGTGTTGCTACAGTCGGTCTTGTTGGCGATCCCTATCTTCTTCCTCTTGTCCAGTCTCTTTCTTGTTGGTGTTCAGAGGAGACTGAAAGCATCACGAGATGCTTCCTCTGGTAGTCTTCTGGACAGACGCATGGGATGCCACTAGTGGATTGGAAGACCATGACATTCTCGAGGGAGGATGGTGGGTTTGGTGCACGTAACCTTGAGGAGATGAGTAAAGCTTTGATAGACAAGTGGATCACACGTATATGGGGGGTAATTACGATAGCTTGGTTTGCTTGATGATTTGGAAGAACTATGGGTTTGGTTCCACCATCCTCGGTCCCGGGGACTTGGGTCATGCCCATCTTTATTATGGCATGGTATTTGCAGTGTGACGTAGGAGATTGGGCCGTTCCTTGTACCGATCATAAGGGATGGTCATGGCTTTCATTTCTTGGCAGATGACTAGAGTGAGAAGGAAGCGTTAGATGATTGGTTTCCGCACCTTATAGTGTTTGCTAATGATTTGAATTGCTCGATAGAGGAGCTGTGGGATGGACACTCTTTCCCCCACTTCCGATCAGATCTCTCTGATCAACGGTTGGTAGATTTAGTTATGTTGATAACAGAGCTGGATTGGGTGGAGGGTCCTACTGAGGGCAGGGGTTGTTGGAATTTGGTGTGATGGGAGCTTTTCGGTTCGCAAGGCATACAAGGCACTAAAGGGTCAGACAATCTTTGACCCCGTGGGTTGCATGGCGGACTGTAAGAGCATCTGGAGGTGGAAGACTCCCTTGCGAATAAAGGTTTTCCTATGGCTGTTCAAAAGAGGGGGAATTCTTGCGGCGGGAGACTTGCTCGGTTGGTTTGAACGGTTAATCCAAGGTGTTCTCGTTGCTAGGCGAAGATCAAGTAGACGATCACCTCCTTTTTTGGGATTGTAGGCTTTGCGGAGGTATGAACCTGCTTGAAAACCGGTTTGCCTGCCATGTGGGTACTTCTGAATTCTGAGACACCATTGGCCAAAACTGGCGTGGCACGGAGAGAGGAAATTTGGAGTGCATTGCAATGGTTCATGTAATGTGGTTGGCAATAAATGGAATGATCGATGAGCGATGCAAGCATGAACAACTACAACTGAGGATGCACGACCATCGGTTTGCACAGTATGCAGGTAAAAATATTCGGATCCACGCGGTTCGAAAGGTACTCGAAGCATATAAAAGATGAGTCGCTACTGGAAGCAACGTTCATCGGAGATGTAGCCATATGCACAGTCACAAACTCTTAGGTTAATACACTTGAAATAATTACATAAGCAATAGTAGTGTTTAAAATTAATGTCTATAAAATACCAAGGCCTTAAATGTCGGTTTCGGTCACCATTTCGGTATCGACCAAAACAGAATTTCGATGGAATTTCGGTGGAATTTCGACCGAAATTTTGGTCATTTCGGTCATTTTTTGTACTAGAACCCCCATATTTCGGTCATTTCGGTCATTTCGGCCGGATTTCGATTTCGACTGGATATCGATATTCGACAGAAATTCGACCGAATTTCGCTGAAATTTGAGGCCATGTAAAATACTAAAATTTATTATACTAATTACTCAAGTAACTCTACAATATATTATTAGTTCAAGTACATGTACTATCAATTTTTTGCATCAAACAAATTCTAGGGATATGCATTCAAATTCTATATTATCCCATGATATCCATCTTAAGTAACTCCATCAACTTATATGGATATGCATTGCATTCTTGCATCAAACTAAATATTGGGGTATGTATTCTTGCATGAAACGAAATTTGTTACATTAAACTCAAGTAACTCAACCTATTTATAAACCATAGTTGCAAAACAAATCATCAGTCAAATCATTCTTAAATGCATTTGGTTAGTAATTCATCATCATTATGCAAACAAATCACCCTAAACATATACACAAATCTCTACATGTATGGTAAAGATGCATAAAAGATACATAAACAACTACAAGGCTACAAGCAACAAATGGAAGTTAAAAAATGAAAAAAAAGAAAAAACAATTAAAATTTAACCTTGGGCGGCTCAGTTGGAGGCTGGAGAAGCTCAGGGGAGGGGTTTGGTGGGAACTGAGACTTCCCTTGGTGTTGGTGATTTGGAGGCGAAGGCTCCTTTAATTAGGGTCAGAGGAGAGGAGGTTCGACGACGCGGTGGTGGATGTGGAGGCTGTTATTATTTGATGAGTTATTTCAATTACTATTAAATAAAATTGTGATATATTCATGTGTGAACTATTTACCTCTCTTACAATTTTTAATGTTCTTCCCTCCATTGTTGTAAAAATCCTCCGACTAATTAGTAGCTCCAAGTAGTCCAATCAGTGGTATGACCTATCGAATATCGACTAATTCCCACTAGGCCAACTAGTCGATTGATTTTTGCTTGGGGATATTGTATTTAACCTTTTTATAAAACCAAACTTATTCTAATACACTTAATGTTTTATTTAAATTCAATCCCTTCTTTTCTTTTATTATGATAATATAAAAAATGTACAAATCTATGTAATATATAAGAATATACATATAAAATTGATATGTATTTAAAATAATTAAAAATTCAAAGTTGATTTAAACTCGATTAAATTTGATTGGTCGACTGACTGCCAATTAATCCTTAGTCAGTGACCCAACCAACCGAGTATCGACTACCGATTTTTGCATCCTTGCTTGCCTCAAGATTATTACATCGGTTTTAAGAGACAACCAATATTTATTTCAATTTTCTATCAACCTTATATTTTTATACTTACATTTATTGTTGAATACCATTTGATTAAGCTACATGCATTCCAAGTCCGACGGACTTTTTTTCTTTTAAGATATTCAAACCCCACGTTAGGTTTGCTTTAACATTTATATACATTATCGTATGACGTATATTATTAAATGGTTATTTCTACTATGGTGTTTAAAGGTTGTTTTTATTGGGATGTCCTTTGTTAACGATAAATCATCTCTATATATTTGGAGACCACTCTTGTCGAAGGATATATGATTTCAACCATGGACATTTCTTCATATCTCATTTCTCATCACAATGCTAGTGTTTATCTTGGAGGAACATTCTGAGGTTGTTCAATCGATCTTGACGTTGGCGAGTGCACGTTCATTGAGATCTCGTCATTTTATCCTGGAGAAGTGTCGTACCGATACCAATTGCGCTGTCGGAATTTCTGTGGGAGGTAGAATCTACTCTTATGGTCAGTGCATTTCACATATCTTAGCAAGTTGGTTCGTCTCATCGCATAAAATCCGGTATTATATTTCTGACACTTTTTTTATTTATCTACAATTTTGAGGATAGAGATGGATGACACTGTTATGCTTGCTTCAAAATCTCTTCTCCTCGATGTATCTAAAATTGAGCAGTTTTTCGATTCCTACTATAACCATTGGTAAGAGTTTTTTTACTTCGCTAGAGTTGAATAATATGGCTTATGTCCTTAGCACACCCAAACCAAAAATTGATTTCTCTGTATGGAAAAAGGCTAATAGAATTTGTAGACATACTATCTTGTGCACACTTTCAAATGAGTTCTTTGACGTATATTATTCATCTAAATTAGCATATGAGATTTATGAAAGCCCACAGAAGAAATATATTTTAGAAGATGTAGGAAATAAAAAATTTACAGTAAACAATCTCCTAAACTTCAAAATGACAGAAGACATGGATATTACATCACAAATTCATCAATATCATGTTTTAGTTGATGACCTAAAGAGTGAAAAAAAATAATAAAATTGCTTGATTCTTTTCTAGCTGGATGCCTAATAGAAAAATTACTTGAAACTTGGAAAGAATATAAAAATATCTTGGATCATAAAAGAAAGACCATGACCCTCGATGATGTAATTATCCATATTAGGATTGAAGAACAAAGTAAGATTAATGAAAAATCGGAAAAGATTAAAGAAATGGTTGCTAAAGCTAATGTGGTGGAGAGCAGCTCAAATAAAACTTTCAAGCCCCGTATTAAGAACAACAACAACAACAACAGATTTTTCCCACAATTAAGTAGGCTCGGTTACATGGATTCTTGCTTAAATCCATGTTGAAAGATTCGACTATTTTTACGCTGGACGTCGACTACCTAACGCAACCCATGCATGAGTGGGATTTGAACCCTGGTCTTTTGTGCGGTAGACACATTGTACTACCACTAGACCATTATGTAGGTATATACCTTGTATTAAGAACATTAGAAATAATCAAAAGAGAGTTGGAAAGAATTTTCAAAGAAAAATCCACAATCCAACTTTTAAAAGAAAGATCGCAAATTGCTTCGTTTGTGGGAAATTGGGTCTTAAAGCTGCTCAATATATATGCAGGAAATCGGGAGATCAAGCAAAATCAAATATCGTGACTGGAGATGAAATTGTTGCTGTGGTGGTGAGTGAAGCAAACTTGGTGGACATGAAAAAGAATGGGTTGTTTACTCCGGTGCCACTCGTCATATATTTGGTGATCGCAATGTTTTTTGCTCCTATGCACCGTGGGATCAAATTTCGCCGAAATTTGGCAGAATTTCGGTTGAATTTCGATTATAGTAGGTGACCTAAATTCGACCGAAATGGCCTATATTGGTCGAAATTTGAGGGCCCTAGTTCAAAAACATATCGAAATGACCGAAATTTCGGTCAGTCTCTGAAACGAAATGGAAATATAACATTTAATGCCTTGCTATACACATGTGAAAGGAGAAGAGAAAGTATATTTTGGAAACTCCCAAACTTCTCCGATCATTGGAAGAGAAACAATCGAGTTGAAACTGACTTTCAATAAAAACCTTTCACCGTGAGATGTGCTTCATATAACTGATATCCATGTGAATTTAATTTTAGTATCTCTCCTCCATAAGAGTGGAGTAAAAGTTGCTTTTGAATATGACGAATTTGTCATGACTAAATCTGGGACTTTTTTTGGGAAACAATATAACAATCAGGGTATTTTTATACTGAATGTTATTGATGTTGTGAATAAGAAGGCTTCTACTTCTTCTGCTCATATGCTTGACTCTTTTAATATTTAGCATGGAAGATTAGGACACCTCATCTTTTCTTACACGAAAAAAATGAAACAATTAGGATTGATTGAGAATGTACCTTTATCTTTTGCAAAGGAAAAGTGTGATATTTGTGTAGACTCCAATTTCTTTAAAAAGCATTGTGCTTCCATATACCAAGGTTGCGGATTTCGACATTCAGTACTCGGTTGGTTGGGTCACTAATTAATGATTAATCGATAATTATAAGAATAATCGTATTTAGTCGTGTATTATTCAGTTTTGATGTTTTTAATTATTTTTAAACATTTAAATTAAATTTAATACAAATACTTTCATTTAAATTCATATATTTAGCAATTTTAATATTTTTAAGAGTTAAAAAAATTATAGCAAGAGAAGAAAAAATGAAGCAGAGCTTCAAAAAAAAAAGAAAAAATGAAGCAAGTTAAGAACAAAATATTTAGTACATAACACGAGCAAATGTTCAAAAACACAGACAACATGCCCAACAAATAATAAAAGTGGAAAGTGAGAAAAGTCAATCGACTCAATCCTCAATGTCATCATCCTAAGTCCATCTTTTCTTCTTCATCATCTTCATCATCTTCTTCATCATCATCTTCTATATCCTCAAGATGTAACTTCTCGTTCTCATTCATCGACGTAGCATTCGAGCTTGAAGATGAAGCTCCCCTGCCACGTTCACCTTGTTGGCTCCTTCTCGGTTCCAAATTCTCTTCAGCACCACTAGCATGTACTACAACACCTCATGTCAATCTGGAACCTGGAAAACCCTCCTTGTCATAAGCATCGACACCTCTGGTCCATTCAACCATGTGTGCTCGATCATGAGATGAGAGTGGATCTCTTTCTTTCTCAACTCGATGTTAAAGTAGGGTTGAATTGAAACACATATACACAAGGTTATTTAGCTTCTTCCTCTCCAACCTATTTCTCTTCTTGGTATGGATCTTAAGACTAAAATACAAAATTTGAATTTATATGAATTACTATGTTATGATTTACTATTACTAATCAAATTTGGTGGATGGAATGGGGTCACTACCGAGTGAATTGTACTCCAGTTATGCTTACATCTGGAGGATGAAGATGTCAAGCGCAAGATCTTGATGGCCATGGCTTTCAATTGAGGCATGGCATCTCCATGCTTATACCACCAATTAGCTATTTAAATAGAGAATTGGTCAATATAGTATAATATAATGTAATATAAGGCTTGCCAAAGAGAGTATTTGCCTGAGGATGAAATACTTGCCAAAATCTCCACGACCAAGTCTGTATGCCGGAAGATCGTCCCTGGTAATTGCATCTTGTGTATCCAAATCTGGATAAAATCTTTTCATGCACTCCTTAAACCCTCTACTCACCACAACATCCGGATCACCACGAGACTCAATGTTAAAGAAAAATGGGTTCAAGTAATAAACTACCAAATGCAATGGAATATCGAGTCTCTCTTTGGTCTTGGAGGTAACAACATCCAAAAATATTAGTCATTGAATGATGCAATTATCTCTTGTTTGACATCTTCAATCCCTCCATAGGCGATGCCCATGGATGGGTCTTGATTTGCATTAACCCCGCGCAATAAGCGAACCAATGGAGTGAAAACTCAGACAACATGTGCGATGTGGTTCCAGAATGTAGGGTTGAATACAATAGAACTCGCTGTTTCTCCCTTCTTGGTCTTGTACCATTTGTAGTTCCTCCACTTTTATGAGAAAAACATCAATCTAAGCTAGTCTTTCTTCTCATTTAGGTTCTCAGGAGTGAGAAAAGTGGTTGCAAATCTTGTTTGATCGAGCCTTGCAATGTCTCTCTTGCTGGTGAACTTGCGCATCAAGCTTAGAGTTTTGGTGTGAGAGTAGATGAATACTGTAAGCCTCTTCTCCTATGTGATTACACTCTTCACCTTCGTCTCTCTGCTTATCTCATGCAAAGCATGATCATGGGAGTGCACGATACATGGAGTCCACTAAATTCGTGGATATTTGGTGAGCAACAATCTTCCTGCTAGTACATTGGCGGATGCTTTATCCACTACAATCTAAACCACATTATCCACGCCACTTCATGAGGACACTCCTCCACCAGCTTGAAGATGTACTACGTAGTGTGAGCCTCATATGAGGCATCTATGGACTTCAAAAATGCAGTTTCGATGGTGCAATCGACACAAAAAATAATGGTGCTCCTTCCACGCATGTCTATGCACACATCGATCATCAAAAAGCATACTGTTGACTTCTATGTATCACGATGACATTGCAAGTCATCATGCATTTTCTTTGCCGTCTTTTTTAGTAGCAGACCACTAAACTCGTAACTCGTGGCAATCTTTAATCCATGTCCGTATTTCCCAATCGCCTTAATCATCTACACGAAGAGCTTCGTCGTCAATGCATTAAAAGGAATCACCATGTATATGACGTGATGACCCTTCCACTGCGATGTTCTGCTTTAAGGAGTCGGATACTCGTGATCTCTTCGCCGAACCTACATCTCCAGTGATATCAATTTCCTCTCTTATCTCATGAACATCATCTACTTTCTGGCTCTTCTTCCTGCCACCGTTATCAAGGTATGCGGTCATCTTCTTCTTCGTCTCTTCATCCACCTTGGGCATGCAACCACATTGCCTCTTCGGTGTGCTAGATGTTGCTTGAATATGTACACACCTTCATTGACAACCTTCTTGCACAATCTGCAAGTAACTGTATTCAGATCCGCACAGTTCAATAGGTAACCATATTGCCATGCATGATCAGTTGATCCTGGCGACACATAAAAAGATGAGTCGCTAGTAGAAGCGATGTTCACTGGAGGTGTCACCATCTGCATAGTCACAAACTCACAAGGTACTAATCAACAAACACAACGCTAACCAAACTTACGAGTTACTAATCAACATGCTCACAATTTAGCCAATCAACAAACACAAAGCTAACTAAACACACAAAGCTAACCAACTAAATTTGACCACTTTCATATTCATATTTACCATTAACATGTCCTATTCTTTCAGTGAACTCTTATTATTACACCCTTAAACATATAAGATACTGCGTGTGAATTCCAATACCTATATAAGAAAAAATTTTGGGTTCTTCAACGAGACCCATGTACTGGTAGGGTATGGTGGCACAGTGGGGCATCATACTGTTCTTCATCCGGGTTCAGTAGAATATACAATTGGGATTCAAATCATATGATTCATATCAACAATTTGGATTTCTATAATAGCAATTATAGCTAATCTTGATAAATGTTTTACCGATGATTATAGCCAATGATTTCCTTTTTACTGGGTAGAAATTTAGTAGAATGGTTTATAGCATTGATATATCCTTTTTTTGTGTTCTTATCTTCATAACATCATCATATATTACATTGTTATATATTATATGTTTGTCAGATTATATTATTTCACCAATAAATATATTTATTATACAGTTTGTAATTTCTTTCCTATACAAAGTGGTGCTTATGCCTCAACCTCCTTGAGGCTACGACTCACCGCGCTTCCAAGGAAAACCCCTCGTTCTGCCTTTTGTTTTTTCAAACCTTTGTCCTTTGTACTATCATAGAAGTCATAATGTACACGGGTTTGGTCTTGGTAGAATTTGATGCCATCACTATCAAATATAAAGATGAAGAGGCGGTCGTAGGGATTTAGTCTTGCATGAGATTAGGGCACAAGAGCTATGTTTGTAGTGCTAGACCTTCAAACACGTGTTGGTGAGGTTTGTTGGAGTAGCAAACATGACCACATGAGTGCCACAAAACGCCGCGAAGCATGGGTAATGCTATTGGAGCTGCTAGGGTTGCCATAAATGTTGTTGGTACAGTTAGGAGTGATGTAGATGGTAGTTAGAATTGCTGCAGTTGATGCCAGAGCGATTAGGGTTGCTGTAGGTGGCTGTTGAGGCTGCTACGAAGGATTAGAGCGACTAGATACCAATGCTGATGCCCTGCGGCGTTATGTGCGTGCAAGGCCCCGATGACACGGTGTTGCGACACAATACCTTAGGATCGACTCGATGTTGCTACAACCATGCGGTGACGCTGAAGCGTATGCTTCTATACGCACTTGGAGGCAACAACTATGGATATCACAAGAGAGAGGTAGGGAGATCCCCGTTGTTGTGAGGAACGAATGCTTGGTGGTGGCGGTCGCAAGATTGAGTACGAACCCTGGTGTAGGACTGTTGCTCTGATACCATGTGGAGAAAAATTCGAGAATGAATGGAATACTTTATTCATTGGGTATAGGGTTTCTTTTATGTCGTGAAACCCTAGAGCTCAAAAAAGAGAATATGTAAGTGACCCCGAAGGGCTTACAAAACTCAATAAAGAGATAAAAAGATAAAGAAATAATAAAATCAAATTATTGAATTATACTTTGTTATAACATCATTTTGTTCTCTCACAGTGATTGTTTTAATGTTACACCTCACCTCGTCTTTAACACTTTTCCAACTGGTATCATATATAATTAGCACCCATCGAGAATCCTAACATGCTTGAAATATTTTGACTATCCCTTTAGTTCATTCTACTTCAAATCAGGATGAAGGATCTTCTTCGACGTATAACAAAAGCATCTAATACTTTAATGAAACGCCACAAAGTTCAATCAACAGTTTCGATCCTTGTCATAAATAGGTTTACCTTGTTCGTCATTTGTTTTGTCTCCATGGTACTTGGTTTATGATGCATGTTTGCAATATTGTTAAGCGTAGAAGGGTGCACAATTTTTAGGTTGTCTTTTTTATGCCGTCTGGTAATTGCTAGCAAATTCGTTAATGTTTTAGTATCATCATCGTAAGAAAAGAATAAACTGGAAAGTGGTGCGTATTGCAAAATCATTATCTTTTTTTGATGCGCTCTTCCCTTTTTATAATAAGGGAAGAGATCTGCGATATATATGCAGTCCAATTGATGCAGCATTCTAATTTTTTGCAGAATAAAAGCAAATGCTGGTGTACTTACAAATTTTGAGGTTCTCGACTTTTTGCGGTCTAGAAATGCAGCAAGCGATCCATTAGCCTGCCTTGGTTCTGTCGCACCATCTGAATGCAAGGTCTCTCCTTCCCAATGTTTAAATAATTCTCTCATAGCTTTACTATTCATTTTTAATGAAGCTAATTTCAGTAACACATTAGAATGTTATGTGATTCAGGTTTTTGATTATCTGGTACAAAGTTCTGCTTGTAATCAAACCAAAGAAAGCATCAATACATTCATGGAAAAATGCCAGAAGTTTGGTCTTGCGAAAGCTGAGAAGCTTAATATTATCAACTTAAGGCCAACATCACCAGTAGAAGCGTTTGCGGTATATTGTTCTCTCTTCCTCTTATTTTTTGAGTGGTCATTTTTTGGGCAATGAATGACATTCTCATTATGGTGTTATTTCTTGTGTTTGTTTTGTACAATATCTTTTGGTGCTTGAAATCAACAAGATGCATGATCTTGTTGTATCCTTGTTGGAGTTTGGGGTTGGGGGTTGGGGTTGATGCACAGACAAAAAAATACATATACTGTGATGGGGTTTGCTTATTCTAAATCATCACTGGGCTGAAATATATTGACAAATCAGCGAGTTCGCCATTTTGACTTCCCTATCAAATATTTTGTTCCAAATACTATAATTATGGCATGGGATTATCTTTTCTCGATTGGGTAATCTTACAAAGCATTGAAGGGAACCTATGACCTGGGAGGATGTGAGACAGATTGTAGGAGAATTTGGAACTGGAAGGTTTCGGCTCGTGTGAGGATCTTCTTGTGGATTTGTAGTAGGGGCAGGTTGATGGCTGGGGATCGTTTTGTGCGTTTCGTTTTGAGTGCTACTCTAACTTGTTCGCGATGTTTGGAGGAAGTGGAAGACGGAAGCCACCTTTTCTTCGAATGCATGAGCTCTGTTGAATCCAAGGTTTGAAATCTCGATTTCGATTTCGTTTCGATCACGCCCAAACCCGAAATTTCGGTGAAACTTTGGG
The DNA here is from genome assembly GCA_037367405.1 of Ottelia alismoides. Classification (NCBI taxonomy): domain Eukaryota; kingdom Viridiplantae; phylum Streptophyta; class Magnoliopsida; order Alismatales; family Hydrocharitaceae; genus Ottelia; species Ottelia alismoides. The sequence continues at coordinate 721,238 of JAZKJV010000296.1, read as the reverse complement.
TAATTTCGATTGTTTCAGTGGAGATGTCGAAAACGACTCAAAATGCATTTTTTGCAAATTTTCGACCAATTTTACGAAGGGATCTTAGTTTTTTGGATATAAGCTCGGGATTGGCCCAAGATAGATCTGAATGGAGGCGAAGAATCCATGTAGCCGACCCTACTTAATTGTGGGAAAAGGCTTTGTTGTTGTTGTTGTTTTGCAAATTAAAGCATTCCAAGTTATTACAACAATAAATAACTAATAAATACACACTTATATCACACATATTGCTCATTTATGCCCCTTATATCGCACATATCGGTCATATCGGCCATTTCGCTGTTAATGCTGATTCTTTGGCTATACATATTGGAAATGGATCTCATCAAATCCAAGATCTTAAACAACAATAGCTTACAAATGCACACTTATATCACACATATCTCTCATCCATATGCTTTATATCGCACATATCAGTCATATCAAGTCATATCAGACATATCATTGATCTGATTGATAGATATTATAAATGAAAATCGAAATAACTAACTTAACTACACTTAGAAGTAGTCTTTTGCTCACAAAAATAGATGAGCTTTGATTCTAAAATATAGAAAATGGTTAATGAAATAGTGTTTAGTTCATAGAAATAACTATCGTAGACAAAGGTCTAGTGAATTACATAATTAATTACAGACAATAAATAAGATTTATTTACAAAGATAAATGACAAACAGAATGAAACGAGCAAGCTATATTGGATATCTAGAAGATATATAGTTCTTTCATCTCTATTGCTAAATCAAATGGGGATGAAGCTCCCCAAGTTGAAGAATCATCGTATGCACCCCCTTGTCGCACCATACCTAAAGGGGGTTTTAATATATGGAGTTGGTAAATATGTAGTAAAATCAAGCTCGCATATATTATATCACTGATTTACATAGGTATCGGTAAATTTCACCGATATCGATCGGAATATGAGAATTTACATGGAGGGTTTTAATCATGAATTTCAGATATGGGTCGATATGTTGAAATATGATCGATATTTCGACCCATCTCAGTCGAAATATGGGAAATCAACATTTAGGATAATTTCGATATCCATAACTTGTCGAAACCGAATTTTTGGTGAAATTTCATTCCATGGTCAAATCCTTGATACTATTTGAGAGTCGAGTGATTCGGTGTGATGGTATGGTAGGGTTCTAGGAATCCATTTGGGAGGGTTGGAAAGGCACGAAAAAGGGTGCGATTTAGGTACGCAACGTTTATCTGACAATTTTGATTGCTAGAAACGGCATGGTGTTTCGTTGGGACTGAATGTGTGGGAGAATGTATTGGCACATGCTAAGGTGCTTGCAGAGAGTTGGGTATTGTAATCTCTTCTTCATTTCCGCCTATTTTAGGCATGTAATTACTATTTGAGTTGATAAATGGTCAAGTTTTTGGGTAGACACCTATACTATGGAGGCCTTTTTCCCTTAAAAAAACTATAAGTATGGCACAACTGTTTGTTACAACTATAATAAAGCCTTTATACTGCATTAATTAGGGTTGGAAACACGGATTCTTTGCTACCATTTAGGTCTATCTTGGGTCAGTCTCGTGCTTAGATCCAAATAACTAAGTTTGAGTAGACTAGCTTCTTCACACATGCTGTGGGTGACATCCCTTTGGACCTCCCACCTTCACCAATCGTTTATACTCGCAAGCATACAACTACACATGCTTCTGCACATTTGTCTGTCCCTTTCATGAAGGATAATATGTCCACTTCAAGTGTTCCCACCATTGCTGCCCTAGATGCACCTGAGGAGCTTCCGATTGCTTTCTGCGAATAAAATAGGCAATATACTTCAATAAAAGGAGACAATATACTTATCCCCATATGTCACATTTTACTTGTACTGATGGTTTACCCGATTGCGACAAGAGGTTTGCAGATGCTTTGAATTCTATTTCTGTCCCCAGTGATCATCATAATGCGATGCATGATCAGGGTTGGCAGCATGCCATGGATGAGGAGATGGATGCACTTACTTCCCCGATAGTCTCCTTCCAACATTTCTTGATCCTTCCTCGCCCTCCTCTCTTAAACGGATCAACATCCTAGACCTTGCATCTTCTAATCGGTGCATCCGCCGACCTACTTGGCAAATGACCAAACTATCTTAAGCGATTTTCTCTCATTTTATCTTTTATCGGAGCTATACTAAATACTAACTTTCCTTCTGATCACATTGTTTCAAATATGATCTTTTCATACTCACATTCACTATAGGCTTTTTATTTATGCTATTGTCATTCTCTGCACATGTCTGGTTCACATGCCAAAACTTAGATACATGGAGCATAACTTGTTTCATGACTTTTGTAATACTTTCCTTTCATTTTAAAGTAATTTTCTTGTCATATGAAACAATAGAGGCTCCTCTCAATATTCTTTGAGTAACATCTCCATCGATTTCATCATCATGTTGCAAAATAAATCCCAAGTATCTAACGGAATATCATTTATGAATGTTATCTTCTCCAATCTTCACCTTGATTCCTTCACCTTTGTTTCCATCAAGTGTGCACTCGATATATTTAGTCTTGGCCTACTTATATTAAATCCTTTAGTTTTCAAAGCATGTCTCCAAACCTCTAGATTCTCATTTATTCCATCTCTTGTCTCATCAATCAACACAATGTCATCGTCGAAGAACATACATTGAGGTATCTCATCTCAAATATGACCAGTCAACTCGTCCATAATTAAAGTAAAAAAGGAATGGTTTCAAAGTTGAAGCTTGATGCAGACTGAAGTTGATGTCAAAATAGCCACTCTTCCCAGATTGGATCTTTACATATGATGAAGCTCCATCATAAATATACTTTATAAGGTTAATATATATGACATGCACTTGTTTCCTCTCCAAAACTCTCCAAAAGATATCTTGTCGGACTGAATCATAAGCCTTATCCAAATAATCCTTGTAGCTCTATAAATCTCTATTATTCTCCTCAACAACTGGGTTAGCTTCAATAGTAAAGCTGCCTGACATGACTCTGAATTAGTTTTATGTTATTTTGGAAAATTGCATCAACCTTCTTTTGATCACGTGTTCCCAAATTTTCATACCATTACATCAGTTTGATACTTTCGTAATTCGAATAAATTTTGAATGTCTCCTTTATTCTTGGAAAGAGACACTAGGATGCTTCTCCTCCATTCTTCTTACATCTTCTTGCTTCATCAAATAACACTGAATAAATTTGTGAGCCAAGTCGAACCATTTTCGCCTAAAAAATTCTCAATACTTATGTAGGAATGTCGTCAAGTCCTACGCCTTTTCCGGTTTGATAACCTTCAAAACCTTCTAACTTCCTTTGCATTCGTCGATAGCTTTGCACAATTCATGCAACTTAAGGTACGGACTAGATCTCTTAAAGAGTTAGTAAAGAATATCACTTACATGTTACAAGAATTCCCTATTAGCTTACAGTTTTCTTTACTAGCTTGATCTCGATACTGGCACAACTGTTTAATAAATACAACTATTACTTAATGGTTACAAGGGTTAGTGAACGTCATATTTGTATGAGCATAGGGCTTTCCTTCTAAATGGCATACATGGCAAGGTCGGCTTTATTTTTTTTAAGGTACAAATCTTCTTGGGTGTATTATGTGTACATGACATGGGGTGTCTTTAAGCTTGTTTCTTTCTAGTGCATGGTGGTTTTAGAAGGGGCATGTGACAGAGTAATTAAGAGAGAGGGTGTTGACCTAAATGAAATTTAAACTCTGATATTCAAAAATTCATTTGACGGGACTCGTGTTCAATGTGGGAGCAAGGAGGGGGTGGACCTCCTATTATTTCTGATTGTGATTTTTATACGAGGAGTGATGCACATTTCTTGAGTGGATGTTTTAGGCCAAACGACTTAGCAGAGAGATTGATATGTCAAGATTAGAGCTATTCTCTGTGGGCAACATGATAGTATCCTGTTTTGTTAAATGAACACCGACGATAGCATTATCCAAACAGCTTTTGAAGAATTGCTCCATAATTGCCTCGAAATAATGGCAAATCCCTACTGGTAGGTGATATGTCGAGGAGAAAAAATATGGAATTGTCACATGGATAGTTTTCATCAGAACTAGATGCCCAACGTGAGACGAAAAAGATACCTTCTACCGATAGATCTTACACTCCATCTTCTCAATGATAAGCGATCGGTCTGTTTGGCATATGAAATAAGCAGGGAGGCGTATTAAGCTCCCTACCACAATCAACAACCTCTGCATCTGAGAGCCAGAAGAATGAAAAATGGAGCAATTAATGGTAAGTCTTGCAAGATTTAAAAAATATCAAGTATTGCAGTCTTATTCTTGACCTCCATCATACCGCCCTCGGTGAAGAGGATGGTATTATCTACATGTTGGAAAATCAAGATGGAAATTTTGTTCTGAAGGGAACCTGAGGTAACCCTCCTTGGCATCACCAACCCAACCATGATAGCATGCATATTGGCCACCTGAACAAAGAGCAGGGGCAGAGGGTAAGGGGCAGAGGGTAACCTTGTTGAACCCCATGCAACAACAACAACAACAAAGCCTTTTCCCACAATTAAGTAGGGTCGACTACATGGATTCTTCGCCTCCATTCAGATCTATCTTGGGTCAATCTTGGACTTATATCCATAAAACTAAGATCCCTTCGTATAGTCTCTTTCCAACAATTCTTGGGCCGTCCTCGCCGCTCTTAGCCAGCTCCACATCCCACCACTCGCATCTCCTAACCGGTGCATCAGTTGACCTTCTTTCCAAATGACCAAACCATCTTAAGCGGGTTTCTCGCATCTTATCCTCGATCGGAGCTACACCAACTTTCTTTCTGATTGCATCATTCCGAATCCGATCTTTACGTATATGTCCACACATCCATCTTAGCATTTTCATTTCTGCTACAGCCATTCTCTGCACATGTCTATGGTTCACAAGCCAACATTCAGAACCCCATGCAATTGAAAAAAAATCCTCCCTCGGATCTACCATCGATCGAAATTGAGTAGGAAGCTGTGGTGATACAATGCTTCATCCATTTGATCCACACATCTGGGTAGCCACATTGCACCAAAGAAACACATGGGAATCGTTAGTCCATATTATTACATGCTTTGGAGAAGTCCACTTTGCACATCATTCCTTTCTCCTGTCGATGCTTCTTATAACCCACAATCTTGACAACCATCACCATGCTGTCATTTGCCTCTTCCGGATAAAATATGTTTGGGCTCAGTAAATAGTATCAATCACACCGTCCCACATTCTATTAGCAAGAACTTTTGCCACAATAAGTTATGCGGCATTCTTAGGTAATGATGTAGCTTCAAATTTTGGAGATGACTAAACTGGTCTTGGAACGTTGCTGGCTCGTTTTCCATGCCTTTATGCATTGGTTGTTCACTTAAAGGTTTACATCATAATTTGTTAGAGTGGTTGTAGCTAGATTCCCTATTTTCGTATGGGGTTTTTACCCGGCAGACCTTATAATCTTTGTCAATGACCTCTACGACCTTTGAAACATCGTAATTCCTCTCGTAACCCCGTAAACTTGTTAACCTTTATCCTACAGTCCCTGTGGTTAACCCCCATTCCTCTAACCGTTAAAACGAACCGGATTCTGTTATCTTCTTTTATACTATACCCATTTTATTTATCAAATTTACTAGAAGTGCCATTACCTCCCACCCTCCACCTCTAGCTGCCCCTCCCTCACACCGTCCACCTCCAGTTGAAGACGTTGCCTCCCCTCCCCCAATCCACCGCCGCTCCTGCTCGGAGCCCCCCTCCCCCGTCAGCTGACCTCCCCTGCTCGACCCTCGCAACCGCCGCTCGAAGCCCCTCCCCCGGTCACCAGGCTCTTGCTCGGAGCCCCTCTTACGTCCCACCACCTCCCCCTGTCCCCCGCTCGACCCCCTTCCCCTCTAAGCCGCCGCCTCCACCGCAAAGCCCCCATCCCGCTGCCTCCACCGCAAAGCCCCCCCTCCCCCCCAAGATCTCCGTTCCCCCGATCGTCAGAAACCCCCCTGTTGCTTCCCCCCTGGAAGGGCAGGCAACTTCTTCTGCGTCAAAGGACCCCGCGCAAACTTCTTCCGTGTCGGAGCCGTCGCGCAACCTTTTTCCGCGTCAATGCCCGCAACTATCTAGAAGCCCCCCCCGCGCAAGCAAGCTGCTTTCGCATCAACGCCGTCTCCCCTCCCCCTCGGTTCCCGCAGACTCCTGATCGGAAGCCCCCCCACCTCCCGGGTCCCTGTCCCGCCGACTCCCCCGATCGTCGGAAACCCCCTGCAAAGCCCCCTCCCCTGTCGCCTCCCCATGCAAAGCCTCCCCCAGTACCTGTCGCCTCCACCTGCGAACCCCACCCTTCCCCCCGCGGTCGTTCCCGCTGACTCCCGATCGCAAGCTCCTTCTCTTTTCCAGCAGGTTCTTGGTTAGTTCTAGCCGTCCGATCATTGATGGATTAGATTAACTCGTTTCTAACTCAAGGAAGTTAACTGTAGATGTGTCAATTTAACGGTAGGGTTCGTGGGGTAAGACAGAGTAAGTTTACGGGGGTGAGGGAGGAATTACGATGTTTCAGAGGTCGTGGAGGTAATTGGCAAAGATTATAGGGTCTGCCAGGTAAAAATCCCTTTTCGTATTGAGTTGTCGGATCAACGGTTGGTGGGCCTATTGCTGTTGCTATAGGCATTGCCAGCTAATGCGGGGATGGGTGGACTTATGGACGATTGGTCTTGGTCTTATGGACATTTCACTTTGCGAAAGACCTATATGACTTTTTACTATTTGAAGTTTTTGGATCATACACTGGTATTGAATAGGTTCAAGGATTTGTGGAGTTGAAAGGTACTATTAAACGTCTAGATGTTTATTTGCTTGTTGAGGACGTATCGTCTTATGACTAATGGTAGACGCGCTCGATTTTTCCTTAGGTGTGATGGCACTTGTTAGAAAGGTTGCAAAAATTGGCAGTCGGTATTTGGTCGACTATTATAGATTAATTGGCAGTCGTACGACTAATCAGATTTAGACGGTCTTTAGTCGGTTTGAAGATTTTGATTTTAAATATATAAATCATTTTTTATTACAACCAACGTAAAAAACAATTGGACTTTCGAACATGGATTTGATAAAAACCCATGTAACCGACCCTTTTTAAAGATGGAGAAGGCTTTTCTATACTATCACAATGAATTAAAAGAAGTAATTGAATTTAAATAAGACATTAAACATATTAAAATAAGTCTGTTTTTAAAAAATGTAAAAAATTGGCTTAATCTGGCTGAGTAGTTGATTGACCGACTATCAATCGATTAGTCAATAGTCAATCGACCACCCTATTTACTTGCCTAATCAGAATGATTAGTCGGCCTAGTTGGTTAGTTTTTACAACCATGGAATTAAAAATCGCGCCTCGAGGCGCTCGAGGCGTACGCCTCGAGGCGAGGCGGTCGGTTTGGGTATTGAGGCGTACGCCTCGGCTTTCTGGCGTGAGGCGGTCGCCTCGATGGGCGAAAACTCCCTGAGGCGTATGCGCCTTGAGGCGGTTCGAGGCGCAACCTGAGGCGATTTCAATTATATGTGGGTCACGTGCATCGCACGTGACCCACTTAATATGTTTTTTCGCCTGACCCCCAGATCGTCCTCTGCCCTCTGTCGAAGCCAAAAAAAACCTAAAGTCGTTCTCTGGCTCCGCCTCCTCCTCCACTGCATCGTGCGCCACCGCCGCCTCCTCCCTCGCATCGTCGGGCTCGAAAGCATCACCGGAGTCTCCGCCTCCTCCTCTGCATCGTGCGCCACCGCCGCCTCCTCCCTGAGCTCCCTCTGCATCGTGCGCCAGCCGCCACCTCCGCCTGCCTCTACATCTTGCGCCGTCATCTTCATTTCGTAGGTATCATTTCATTCCCTAATCCGATTACTATGCTGTTATGATGAAATTAGCACATATAATTGCTGTACAGTAAGTCAGTGGATGAAACTAATGGTGGGAACTGTGTAAAATTACGAACCGTGTGATGCAATTACAAAGTTTACAAGGGTTTATTATGTAATAAGATTACATGAGTAGGAATGTAAAAATCCCTTTATGTAAAGATATTATTTCACATAAATGATTTACAAGTGATGGAAAAATAACCAATATTATATGATGTAAGGGTAAATAAATATGTGTTCTACTCTTAGTCTTGTCAATTTAGAGTGCCGTGCTTGTTTTGTTTTAACTTGGATTGATTGCCTAATATATGTTCTACTTTTAGTCTTGTTTGTTTAGACTGTTTATATAAATTTCAGAAATGCCAAAAGCAAAGAAGAGAGGTGCGAAAGATTCCGAAGGAGGTCGAAGCGACCCTGGATGGAAATACTGTATCCAACTCGAAATGGACGAGTCTACGAAGGGCAAGGGTTATGTTTATGTTCAATGCAATTTCTGTGCTAAGAGGATAACCGGTGGAGTTGCAAGACTCAAGCACCACCTCGCCAAAATCGGGAAAAATGTTAAAGCCTGCCCAAAAGTTCCGGCTGAAGTATCCAATGAAATGAAGTGTTTGCTAGCAGTGCACGAAGAAAAAAATAGAAGAGCTGTGGAAGAGATGGAGGAGCTTTGCAGAGTGGGAGCTTTTGGAATGGAAGAACCTCGTGGAAGTAACGATCCTCAAACATGCACAGGAGGATCCAGCAGTGTGAAGCAGGTGAGGGGTCCGATGGACTTATTTGTTGGTATGGCCGTCTCGGGAAGTCCAACTATTGGGCCTACAAATGTCCTAGAGAAGCAACAACAAATGACATTGAATGCGTCATGGAAGAAAGAGGAGAGGGCTCGTGTTTGTCGTGATATTGGAAGATTTTTCTTTGAAAATGGATTAGCATTTAATTTTGCAAATAGTCCATCATTTCAACAAATGGTTCATTCTGTTGGTGCATTTGGGAGGGGATTGAAACCTCCAACAACACACGAGTTGAGAACATGGATATTGAAGGAAGAAGTGAATAACATCGACAATGTGATGAAAGCGGCAAAGGCTTCTTGGGCAGAGACAGGTTGTAGTATCATGTCTGATGGTTGGACGGATACAAAAGGTCGTTCACTTATCAATTTTTTAGTGAACAATCCGACTGGGACTTGGTTCTTGAAGTCCATTGATGCATCCGACAGAACAAAGAGTGCACAATTACTATTTTCTCTGCTCGATGATGTAGTTGAGGAGGTTGGGGAAAACAACGTCATACAAGTTATAACCGATAATGCCTCAAACTACAAAGCGGCTGGAAAATTGCTGATGGAGAAGAGACAACATTTATATTGGATCCCGTGTGCCGCCCACTGCATTGATTTGATGCTAGAAGACATTTTGAAATTGCCTTTGTATGCTTCCGTTTTCAAAAAAGCCAAGAGAGCCATCAACTACATCTATGCACATGGTTGGGTTTTGTCCATGATCAGGGCAAAGATTGGGGGAGATTTGGTCCGACCTGCCGTTACCCGTTTTGCTACGGCTTTCTTGACATTACAGAGATTGATCACTGTTAGGGACTCCCTCGAGTCATTTTTTGCTTCCTATGCATGGAAGAGGAGCCCCTATTCTTCCAAGCCCCAAGGGCAAAGTGCATGCAACACAATTTTGAGACGCAAATCTTTTTGGCCCGGCGTTGCCTTTGTGATTAGCACAACCAAACCTTTGGTCATGGTTTTAAGGATGGTTGATTCCGAAAAATATCCCCCAATGGGATTCATTTATGAAGCCATGGACAGAGCCAAGGAGGAAATTGCACATGCATTAGGAAATGAAGAGGAAAAGTACAAGCCATTTTGGGACATCGTGGATGCTAGGTGGGATCGCCAACTTCATACTCATTTGCATGCTGCCGCCTACTTTCTCAATCCCCAATATCACTACGAACCCTCATTTTCCACACACACAGAGATAAAAATTGGATTGTATTCTTGCATGGAGAGGTTGATAAGTGATCCACTGGAGAGGGAGAAAGTAGATCTACAGATAGATGCTTTCAGGAATGCACGAGGCTTGTTTGGATATTCCAATGCTGTGAACACACGCAAGAAAAGGAGTCCAGGTATGTAGATCTCTGATCCTCTAGATCCATTATTCTTTGCTTTTCATGATTGAATTTAACCATATATTATGGATTTATCACCATCATCAGCTGACTGGTGGAGGGCTTTTGGAGATGATACTCCTGAGCTAACCAAGTTTGCCATAAAAATTTTGAGTTTGACATGTAGTGCATCTGGTTGTGAACGCAATTGGAGTTCATTTAATCAGGTAGTATTTTGACTTGAGTAGATCATAAACATATGACCTAATTGTATATGTTCTAAGCATGCCCATGTGTATTGACTATTGAGTAGGTACATACGAAGAGGAGAAATCGACTCACACAAGCAAAACTAAATGATTTGGTTTATGTGATGTTCAACTTGAAGTTGAAGCAGAGGGAGATCAAGAAAAAGACTATGGAGGATCCCGTATGCTTGGAAGATGTTGATTCTGGTGATGAGTGGGTTTCAGAGCTCCAGACATGTGAATACAGTGCATATCATGAGCTTGATGCGAATACTCCTTTGGTGGAGGATGTTGAGGAAGCTGATGAACATCAAGATGATTCTCGTAGGAACAAGAGAAAGAAAGGTAAATGCGATGTTAATCTTATTTCATTAGAACAAAAATATAATATACTAACAAATAGCGATGGTATTGTATAATACAGGTAAAGCTGTGGTTGATATTGATGACGACGAGGTTCATAATGGAGATGATGTTAGTGATGGAGATGATGATGAAGAAAATTTAAACTACATGGATGATTCATTGGATGATCCAATGAGCAATAGTGAATCGGAGGATGATGCCGATGTTAGAGTTCATGGCAATGACTAGAAGATCTTTACGAGTCTACAAGACAAGATTCAAGAACATGAACTGGCATTTGGCATTCTACTTTTTGAACTACAAATAGGATTTGAATTTTAGAAGTTGGAACAAATTGTGTTTTGTACTCTCTATTTTGTCTTGTGTTTAATTCGAACATTTGATACACTGATCGTCTATGGGTTTACGACAACGATGGATTGCATTAGAATTCCTTTACTTGCTTTATGCTTCTAGATATGTGTTATTGTATTGCTCTCTTGAGATTTATGTACTAGAATATGTTAGATTAGTAAAGTTTTTGGGGAAAACTGAGGCTTACGCCTCGACCGCCTCGAGGCTACGCCTCGCCTCGATTCTGGTGGAACCGCCTCGTTTCGCCTTTCTTTTTTAAAACCTTGTTTACAACTCTGCTTGTAAGCACTGTTTGATAGAAGAGAAAAGTATTGTGCATCCATTTTTAGGATGCACTGTTACCAAGGAGGTGTGGGCTGCAACACTGGTGGGAAGGGTATCGACATGGACTGGAATGAATTCTGGAGGCCTTGGATGTTCGCGGATATGATAGTAGTCCGACCAGAGAATAGGTAGCGACTATCTTGTTATCGGTATGGCTTGCGCCAAGTGGTTCTTTCTTCAGGAGAATGAATGTATATGGAAAATGTCATAGAACATTTTTAGAGCTTAAAGACTTTTTGGTCATTGTAATTCTTTTTTTATTTTATCATGAATATATAAACGTTACGGGGTAGGCATCTTCTCGACGTCATACTCTCTTTTACCTAAAAAAGAGAGTATGCCTGAAATCCGGCTCTACTGTAGTTTTTCGCGGATAATCCCAATTTTGATTTACTAGTACATCCCAATAGAGGATGCCCATATCTGTTCAATTTACCTCTTTCAACTTAGATTCCTTGAAGTGGACCTTGGAAAGTTTTGGAATAAGCAGGAGGAATTCACAGATCCTCCAAGTGTAGAGCTCGTAGAGCCTTGAATCTAAATACATTACCTTAACGGAAGGACAGAACTGTGAATTTTGTAATAAGTCAGGTGGACAACTGATATTGCAAAAAGAAGGGGCATAACTTATATTGGAGAAATTAAGAAAGGCACAAGTGATAAAAATATGAAGTAGTATACTAAAGTCAACTGAAGTGCCTCTAATATAAACATATACACAAAGACTCTATCAATTCTTTCATACATGGTGGTAGTTAAGTGACATGTTATCAAACGCTTATCACATTTGCAGATTTTGGAGTCTCCTTCAAATATCAGTTGTTAACAAATGTATAGATTTTTACAAAGGTAGTGTTGGGGGCAAGGTAATTTATTTCAAATCAGATTCCACACTTATATTGAAGCTCGATCAAATTTAGAATTCCTAACATCATATTCCTCAGCAACCATTGGGATGCCCTTATGAACCACATCCCATGATTCCCTAAAGAACAATACATGGAATCCATTTGGGCCCAACACCCCATTGGCTTTTCCCCCCGAGCCCTTCAACAACCCTGCATGGTATGATGACTCACACGATGGAAGTGATTTGCCGAAGCATTACCGACCTCTGAAGGCCCTAGAAGTGCTGGAAGGAGATTATTTGAAGAGATCTTAATTACTTGGATCTAAGTCTGAATATGACCTAAAATAAATTTTAGCAGAGGCAAAGAATCCATGACCCTACTTAATGTGGGATATGTCGTGACCTACCTCTTAGGACTCTGATATTCAACAACCAACACATCAGATTCACATTTGAAACACAACAAAGAAAAAGTAGGAGAATACACGAAGTAACAAAAAAGTAGGAGATGCATTCTTTTCCATTCATTAATACTTCCACACAATGTAACAAAACACCATGTCCAAAGATACTTATATACCACATGATACCAATAGGGTTCGTTTGATTAGCGGTTTACCCCAGGGTAGCCCGGTTTTCTCCTATGCATTCACGGGTTGGAATTCCATCACAAATCAATATGACATCCATGGATGCAAAAAAGGGTCTAAACGGTCGTTTAAACGCACGCAATGCTCGACCGCATCATTTAAGCAAAAATGGGTCTATAAACAGGTGGGCCGCATAAGCGGCCATTTGAATGGCCTTAAACGGCCTTAAGCGGACTTTTAAACAGCCTTAAATGTTCTTTTAAAAACATGTATCTACTTTCTTCAAAGAATCACCATTATCCATGATTTTTTGGATTCATGTTATGAATTGTAATTGTTTATGTTATCTATTTTGACATTTGGCTATGAATTCTAGTTTTTTATGTTATCTATTTTGATATTTGGATGAAATGTTCCTTGAATTTGACAATATTTGATCTATATTGTGAATATGTGATATATCTTTCTTATTTATTTATATTTTTTTATTAATTATATATATGTTATATTTTTTTATTAATTTAAATGCAAAACCGCATAACCCGTTTAATTTCCGTTTTAAACTCCCGCATACCATTTAATCAGTAATCCGTGACTCTACCGACTGAATACCACATAGGCACATACCGCTTTTTGCAACCTTGATGACATCACATCACATTCCTTATTCCAAGCCCTCTCCAACCCTTATAACCATCCAAGCAACTACTATTCACATGAGGATACCCCAACCCACCCTACCCCACTAACCAAACAGATCCTTAGAGTCTAATCATAATACATGTATCAAGCTCACTCGAAAGTGTAACAATAGTAAAAGGGGAATTACTGTACATTTACAAACTACCAAAAATGTGCACCATGATTAGTGCAAAACCACAATGTAAGATCCATGAACTTCCAGTCGCTACTAGTGTGGATGTGGCTTCTGAACACCTGTTGGACCACATAGAAAGTGTATATTATGATCTATGCTTAGTGCGGACACTACGATAAACGTTGATGTAAAAAGAAAGGTAACATGGCGAATATGAACTCAACCGTGTATGCACATAATCTCACACATGCAATCTCTACAAGGCAACTGAGTCATCATGACACAACTTCGACTGATTGGGTATTATTGTTAATCTTTTTATTATGTACAACTTATGTCACTGGGACAACTCTAGCGAGTGGAACAATGTTATCGATCTTGATCTTTCATTTAGGTTTTTATATATGTTTATGTTATCCCACCTTGGCTAACTTTTATTGACGAGGCTAAAAGAGAACAACTTTATTAAGATAGCCACATAAACCACCCAAGTCCACTACCCGTTGATGGAGGTCGACGATGGCTAGGGAATGAGTCATGGTACTTGATCTTACACTGATCAGATCAATAATCTGATTAAGTAATCGGAAGAACCTCCGGCTACTTCTACTTTTGTTTGTCTACGGATATAAGAAAACCCATATAAACTCCTTCGCTAGCCGCTTCCCTAAACTCCTCTCATGGAATTATCAATATGAGACATACTAAAGTGATCAACCCTAATTATCATCTTGTACTAATTTTATGTATGAAAGCGAAGAATGCATCATTTACTTTTCTTTTACTTTGCTTATTCTTTTGTTTTCGTAATTTTGTATTTTGAATGTGAATATGATGTGCGTGATAATGAGCGGAATATCATGGTCTTAAGCTGTTACATAATCCAGAATGACTTTTCCCTCTTCATTTCTATCCTTGAAACCATGTCCTCCATGAACCCTAGCATACCCTGATGCATCCTTTCCCACTTGTCCATTAAGATCTCCACCTAGGCCAATCATCTTTCTTTGTGGGATTTCTTCCATAGTCTTATCCAAGTCCTCCGAAAAAGCTTGTTTCATCCTTTCATCTAAACTAATTTCCGATGCATAATTGAGATGATATTCATAATTTCTTCTTTGAGCACCGCTTTTAGCAAAACAATCCGATCTCTGAATCTTTGCACCCCAACCACACAATCCTTCAAATCCTTATGAACAACCCCTCCAACACCATTTTTGCCCTTATCTTTACGTAGATACCAAAGTTTAAAGCATGTTTTCTCAATTTCCCTTGCTTTCTCTTCAACCATTTTGTCTCTTGAAGACATAGTATCTGAATCTTCCTTCTTTCCATTATATCTACTATCTCCATCGATTTTCCAATCAAAGTCCCAATGGTCCAACTACCTATCTTCAACTTCATTTGCAACCTTTTTTGGACCAACTTTTTTAGTCACATGCGTCTATCATGCAAGAACCCTTGCAAATTTTGGCATGCATCCATGCGATGATGCAGGGGGATTAACTTATTTTAGTCCCATGCAAGGTTCAGGAAAGCGGTATGCGTTTGCGTTCGGACTGGTCACCGAATACTGATCAAGCGGTATGCAGGGGCATATGCGGGGTATATGCGGTTCTATGCGGTTTTCTAATTTTTAATTTAAAAATATATAAATATCTATGAATAACATTACCATTGAATTTATGTATTTAAGTGGAGTTAAAGAAGATCTAAGAAAAACGATCGATGTTAAATGTGCGTGTATATATGCTTTTAATTGCCTCATACTTAATCACAAAAAAAAATTACCATGAAAACTTCACACATTATATGATTTGTAATAACAAAACTTCAATATACATACATGCACTACATGAGCGAAACCTGAATCGACATATATAAAAAATATTCGATGACATTGCATATACTCGTGAAATCAATACATGAGAAAAACATAAACATTTCATATACATAATGGTATAATGCATTGCAATTGTATAGAAATGCATGTCATATTCTTACCATTGAATGATGGAAGAGACAGAATTACAGAATTTAAGGATCTGAATGAGGAGATTGAAAAAATGGAGTTACTAGAGTAGTATGCGGGGCATATGCGAGATATGCAGGGCATATGCGGGCCGCATATGCGGAGAGGGCACTTATTGCATTGATTCATGTAATCGGTGCGGTTTGCATGCCGCAAGGGCATATGCGGCCGCATATGCGGCCCGTGCGACCGATTTAGTGAACACTGCTCCCATGCGTTCCTCATGCAAGAACTGTTGCAAATTTTGAACTACATCCGTGCTGAGTTGTAGCAACCTTGCCAACTTCTCATTGCATTCGAACGGTGCAACACGTCGCTAGTAGGGAACACCCCAACGAAATCTAAATGCTTGCTTAAATCCATCTTAAAAAGTTCCAAATTGTTTTGAGAGAAATTCCTAAATAGTGTTTTTAAAAAGAACACTAATTAGGAATTTGTCTTTCTTGCGCTAGACGATACTATTTTTTCATTCACAGCAGCAATGTTGTACATCTTTGGTGAGCTTTTTGGGTTGATGATCAACATTAAGGCCCTAAATGTCAGTTTCGGTCACCATTTCGACATCGACCAAAACAGGATTTCGGTGGAATTTCGACCGGAATTTCGGTCATTTCGGTCATTTTTTGTACTAGGACCTCCATAGTTCGGCCATTTCGGTCGAATTTCGATTTCGACTGGATATTGATATTCGTTAGAAATTCGACCGAATTTCGCTGAAATTTGAGGCCATGATCAACATAAATAAGTCGAATGGGGTCCCTTTTTGTTTAAACATCTATGAAGCAGACACATACCGTTGGGATCTGGGCAGCACGTGCATCATACTGCCAATATGCTATCTCAGCATTCCTTTTTATAGTGATTGCATCCTCTTTAGCATATTGGTTCCCTATTGTTGAAAAATTAGAGCGGAACTTTGGTTGTTGGAAAGGGTTCTTGTTGTCATGTCATCATGTGGTGGGCATTTGGTTGGGGTGAAGGTTGTCCTTGCTACAATCCCGATGTTCTGTCTTTTAGGCTATTACCCATGGGAGTTTGACAACATCTGGAGAGGATTATGGATTTTGTGTCAAATCAATTCAAGGGGGACATGGGTTACATCTCATAGACTGGGATACAATGACACTTGGAAAGGATGATGGAGAATTCGGTATCCTTAATTTGGAAGCAATGAACTGCACTCTACTGTTGAAATGGATTACGGGAGTTTGAGGTGATGGTGAGGATATCTGCTGTAGGCTAGTACAAACAATCTATGGGGTTTTCACACAAAGCTCCTATAAAGCTCGTCCCCTACATTTTTCATCGGTTTTCAAGAAAGGTATTTGTTTAGTCATTCCTGAGCTACTTGCTTGTTGTGCCCAACCCTTGGTAATGCTCAATAGTTCGCCTTTAGGGTGGCTAGGTTGATACTCCAACTCTGACGACATGTTTACCTTGTCTTTTTTCTTTGGCTTTTGGCTAGAATGCTCATATGGATGATGTGTGGGATGATGGTGTTTGGCTCCCAACATTCGCTTCTGTCTTTTGTGAGCAGTGCTACATGGAGTTTGTTACCTACTGGAGGAGATCAACTCGTTTGATGGTCCCCCGAAGGGAAGAGATACATGTTCTTGAGGGAGAATACCTTTTTAATGAAAAAAGCATACATGGTGCTTAACTTAATCCTGCAACCCCCTTGACTCATTTAATGAATGAAATAAAGATATATGGTGATTATAACCTTGTTTGGAAATGAAGATTCCATCAAGGATCCATATGTTCTTATGGCTCTTGAGACATGGTAAGCTACTTACCAGAGATTGTTGGGTCATACTCTTCAGTGGCTCGAACGACTTGCGTGTCTTATGCAATAACGACACAGAGTTGGCATCACCATCTCTTTTTCGGATGCGCAACGGTAAGGCTGACATGGTTGGCTTCGGGTTTGGAGTATTTGATGCAAAAAATCTATCCATCTTCTGGAAATTAGTTTTCAATTCTCGTTTTCGTCCAACAGAGTGAGATTTTTACCTATTGCAGTGATTTGGGCACTCTGGTTGGCTCGCAATGGAGTGATCTTCCTGGTAGAGCATTTTTACATTGAAAATGCTATTTTTCATGCCAACACTCTTCTCGAATCTTGGCTTTGTGGTTTTTGTTCCAGTTTTTAATAAAATTTTTAGACCGGACACCTACACATATTCCCCCTCGTTTGACTCAAAAAACAAAAGGTCATGGTTATCGTTGACAGACCTATATAGTCTCGGATTTGCTTCGTTACACTTGTTTGACCAGAATATATGCATTATCTGATGGACAACAAAGCCATGTCCCAGTGACATGCGGAAATTATATGGAATATAGAGTCCCACTCAGAAGAAGAAACAAAGAGTACAATATACATGGCAAATGGATCCGATTAGACATGTGGTCTTACTGAATGCCAAATGCATATATACTCAAGATAAGTATCATATTTGTATACTTTATGAATTATGAGTTTTATTTGTTTTTTCAACTTTTTTTTGTGTTTTTTATGACTAATTTTTTAATTGCACGCCTTTCATAATACTACACATCATCATCATATGAGGTGATTATGGTGTCAATACTACTAAATAACTTGTATTTACTTCTATATTTTAGCGAATATTTATTTTTATCAAATTTATTGATGAAAGAACATTAAGATTCTTAATTTTATGGGAAAAATTATTTTTATAGATTTTTTCTTGAATTTTGGCAATATCGGTGTGGCATACCCCTTTTCGAAGCTTCCAAAATGACATCGATACCGAGACTTAAGGCCATGCTCCAAACATTATATGGAGATAACATCTTCGAGAAATGAATCACTGATTATCTATTTTGACATCGACTCCAAGGATTTTCCTCTTCCGTTACATATTTTTGTTGCAATGCTTTATCTCAAAACTTTCATCATGCAGATATGCTCTTTAAGCATGCAATCGACATGCTTATCTTTGGTGTTTTGAAATTCATAAGGATACATGTGTTATGCTTCTAGTACTCATCACCACTATGATTGTGTATCCATTTTAAGATGTTTAAGTACTTACCTTGTAAGAGACATGGATGTTAAAAAGATTTTTCTCTTTTATAGTGCAAGTGTATCACATGAAAGGAATGCAATAGCAAGGGCACATTTTCTATATACGAAATTGTTAGCTCACTTTTGTATGCAACACCTATGTCACTTTTACATCTTGTGCTATATACAATAATCCATAGATAGCGAATTTGTGATCAATTTAATGACATACCAACATGCTAACATATGCCAACAAGAGAGAAAATTATAAGCCAAGTGAAAGGAAATTATAGTAATAATTCCAAAGCCACGCATACAATCATTTGTTGACATCAACCATGTGAATACATGTCTAAACAAAAATTAAATAGATACTTTTATAAAACAAAATGTACTACATAGTGTAAGCCAACACGTGATGCATTAGCACAATACAGATTACATATTCAAAAAATCTATCTCTTCCTTTAATATGTTCTCCGGAGGTCTGGTTGCTCAAATGGCATAAATCGAACTCCATGATCAATCAATTCTTCTTGAGAACTCCTTGCACCCTCATCGTCCTAAAAAATTGGCACCGGGGGTGCAGTAAGTGTACGATACTTGGGTTGTCTCTCCATTCCGTCTTCTCCCAAAATGTTCCTCCTAGATGATTTCAGTGCTTGCATTTCCTCATTCGACGACTCGACGATAGGTGTAACGACTTGGGTCTTCCATCATGAATTCAGGCACCTCCTGACACCTCAAGTCCGGCGATGGAACACAATCCATGTCTTCCACTTCTATATCTGCTGCTACAACTTGATGACCCCGTCCACGACCTGATCCATGAGCTGGAGCACGACCTCTTCCTCTCCCCATGCTCTCCATCTCCATTGCGCTCGATTTTCCTCTGCATGCTCCTCTGTATGCTCATTACATCAACAAATTGAAATGCTAACCACTGCTCCATTTCTTCCTTTGTCATGCATAGCAATCTCCCTGCACTCGTAGTAGGCCTGATCTCTGTCTCCCTCCTTTATGCTGAGGTCTCATCTAGACAATTGCAATATGAATAAAAATGTCAAGAATAAGTAAATGTGACAATTTACAAGCTTATCAGACTACCAAGTATAGGAACTTACATAGTTTGCCAAAGTTGCACCCATCCTTAGGGGTGTCTATCGAGTTCAACGAGCCGAGTTGGCCTCAACTCGGACTCGAACTCGATAAGAAACCTAGGGCTCGAACTCGGGCTCGATAAGGATCGAGCCCTAGATCACCAACTCGAACTCGAACTCGTCGATAGGGGTGTAAGAAATTGTCAAGTTCGATATTCGCTCAGGTTCGTCTCGCTAAAAGTTCGATTCAGATTCGGTTCGGAAATAAACGAACTGAACCAGCACACAAGTTTAGGCTCAATTAAATAAACGAGCCGAACTTAAAAATCATAGGTTCGCTCAGGTTCGATTCGTTAAAAGCTCGATAAACATTACATATACATATTTACAAATCTTTATTCGTAGAAGTGGACTTATTTTGAGATGAGTGGTTTTTATCCCAAGGTAAGTGAATTTTGTCTAGAGATAACTAGATATTTACAGGATAACTAGGTTTAATTTCGGTATACTCTATCCAAAATAAATAGTCACATCGTGTTTACAACATCTATCATCTATGGTCTAGTACTTTTCCCTTCTTTATCTTCAAATCAACAGAACAAGTTCAAACATTACTTATCGAATATCTCTGCATTATTCTTATTCCTTATCCCCATCTGAATAGATATAAATATATTATAATTATACTTTTTTCAAAGAGACGAATCCTTATTAATCTAATTTTTTTTCAAAAGATGAAGATTAGTTAGATAAAGAAAAAACTAAATGAATATTTATTCTAACCGTAAATACTCATATATATTTCTATTTCTCTTCATTTCACTCCCTCTTATTAGAGAATTCTTAAGTTCGATATTCGCTTAGGTTCGATTCGTTTAAAAAGAGGTTCGATTCGAATTCGGTTCGAAAATAAACGAACCGATCCTGAACACTAGTTTATGTTAGAGTATTTGGTAGTGCGCCATGTTGAGTTGTAGCAGGGTAAATGGATCCTGGAGAAGATCCATTTACCCCATCCAGTGTTTAGTCCCATACCGCCTGTGGGTGGGACTTGGAGGCTCTGGAGAGGCTATATAAAGAGCCCCAGACCTCCTGTACTCACTGAGAAAAAGGAATGAAGTATCCGCCCCTTTGAGGGCTTCTCCCGTGGTTTCATCCCGCTCCTCACGGAGTAGGGTTCCACGTTAAAATCCCGTTGTTCTTATTTTGTTTATTCTTTGTCCATGTTCGCTTCCGCATTCTTCATATTTTATAACATGGTATCAGAGCGGGTTCGATTCTCGAGGAATCATGTTATGTTTTTCTTTATTTAGTCGAGTTTCGATTATTGTTCGTGGATTTGTTCGTGGAGATATTCATTTCAAGTATTGGGTTTCATTGTGAAACCCTAATTCTCGTTGCCGCTTCTCTCTGTTCCGCGGCACGTGCATCTCCTTGTGGTGCCACAGAACGATCTATTCATGCTTGCAACCTCAGGTGAAGTCCATCTTCCTCGCAACCTGGCGACACAGAGGGAGCCCTCTCCGATGATCACCACAGGGGAACCCTAGCGGGCATCTCTCACCAGATCTAGGTGCTTTCTCCCCTGGAAATGCCCCAAGGCATCTGCAATGAAGAAGACCTGCAATGAAGAAGAAGATCCCAGGCGGTGCTCCGTCAACCTCCAAAGGCGATGGCGAGTCCTCACGCGATGCATCTCACGCTTCTCGCTCCACGCAGGCGGTCCTTTACGCAGGAGCGCAACACATTCCATATCCAGACCGCGACTCCACCGCCCGGCCCCAGGCGGAGCACATCATCGCGCAGCCTAGGTGGCCTCCAGGCGCGACCTAAGCACCCAGCGTTATCCAGAACCCCGACAGGAGGTGGCGCATGGCGCAGCAGAAGCCATCTCGCACGAGGTCGTGCGATCCTCTCCAGCCAGGCGGCGCCGCCCCAAAGGCCATGGCGGCCTCCCTCGCGCCTCCCCGGATGGCGGCGATTCCCATTCAGTTCCTCGCTCCCGGCATCACCGTTCTTGCTCCTTCAGGCCGCGCAACAGGCGGCGGCGCGCCTCCAGCCCCGCACGCAGCACCTCCTCACGTGACGTGTCCCCGATGTGGGGGCGGCGGGCCTTGAAAGCAGAGAAGGGTTTCCCGTGGGAACCCTAAGGAGGAGGGCGACGTTTTATGTAAAAAAAAGGGGCGGCAGAAAAAAAAACACCCCATATGGCGGCGACTGTTAAAAAAAATGGGGTTCCCATATGGGAACCCTAATATGAGCGTGGGCCCGTTTTGAAAAAAAAAGGTGTGTTGAAAGCCCAATTGTGAGCTGGAAAAGGGGGAGGCCTCATAAAAAAGAGAGAGAGAGAGAGGCAGGTGTTTTTTTTAATTAAAAAAAATAAAAGGGGCACGTGCATTAAAAAAAACCACACGCATTTTGAAAAAAAATGATTTCAAAAAAAAATGAATGATGCAAAAGCCGTAAAAAAAGGAACGGCTTACGGAAAAAAAAGGGGACGACTTTAAAAAAATGATGAAAAGCCGCAAGTATGTTTTGTTTTCCCCTTCTATCTTGTCTTCTTCCAACTTTGTCGATGTTCATGTTCCGACAAGTATGGGAGAAAGGGGGAGTATATATGTAGAGTCACATGACTTGTATTCCAGATGCAGATTCAGATTTCCAGACCGATCAGATTTCAGACTCTACGGTTCAGATCCAGTTTCAGACTCGATATCAGATAGTTCCGAGTCCAGTTTCAGACAAGCACGAGTGTGCGATCATTGTCAGATGAGCATAAGTTGCCATCATTGGTTTCGCGGTCCCCATCATTCTTCTAGTTGTCAGGCCAGAGTTTTCATGTGAGCCATAGGGACTCCATAGTAGAGGACCATTCCCTATGCCATATGTTGGCAAGGGTTTTCATGTGGTATCATAGGTACACCAGAGCAGTGCACCATTCTCTGAGCCAGATGGGAGAGACCCAGTTCTCCGACGAGGAGACTTCAGGCGCAGTTTCAGACTCGATGGTCAGATTACGAGTCTTCAGTTGACTCACACTCCAGCCCGTTTGTCCTCCTCACCTGCACGGCATGAGAAGCAACGTCCTCGACTGCATCAATGTGCGCGTTGGGTTGATATTGTCCGTAGTGTCCTGTAGCGTGAGTTGAGTTTCTTTCTGTTTGTCCAAGCTGAGCATTGCATGCTCCAGCTTGAGGGGGAGTGTTAGAGTATTTGGTAGTGCGCCATGTTGAGTTGTAGCAGGGTAAATGGATCCTGGAGAAGATCCATTTACCCCATCCAGTGTTTAGTCCCATACCGCCTGTGGGTGGGACATGGAGGCTCTGGAGAGGCTATATAAAGAGCCCCAGACCTCCTGTACTCACTGAGAAAAAGGAATGAAGTATCCGTCCCTTTGAGGGCTTCTCCCGTGGTTTCATCCCGCTCCTCACGGAGTAGGGTTCCACGTTAAAATCCCGCAACACGTTAAACGAACCGAACCTCAAAAATATAGGTTCGCTCAGGTTCGATCCGTTTACACCCTTACTCGTCGAGTTCGAGTTGACTCACGAGCCTCTTATCGAGCCACGAGTTTCCGAGCCGGCTCACGAGCCTCAAAATGAGCTGGCTCATGAGCCTCTTATCGAGTCATGAGTTTCTGAGCTGGCTTATGAGCCTCAAAATGAGCAGGCTCATGAACTTCTTAATGAGTCATTGTTCCATTTTATACTTTTACGGCCTTGAATTCCAAATCTGGCGTGATGAACACCCTGTACAACTTGGAAAATGAAATGCATCTGCCGTTGAATGCATTTTGCCAAGTGTCCCCATTGTAAGCTAAAGTGCACCGCTCCCGCCATCAATCGTCACTTTTAAGCTATCTTACGACATTTGGATTCCACTCATGCAATTTCCTCATGAAGCAGGCAAACTTCTTAGTAGAAGTTTATAGAGCGACATCAATAACAAGTGTCATCATAGAGTTGTTCTTGAAAATTGTGTTGAAAGTGCTGATGCTTGAAACAAAAAACACTAGTATGTAAAGGATTGTCGGAAAGCAACATCGACATCATTTAAAGCATACTTTATACCTGGATGATTGTCTGAGATACTACATATTGACCTAGCATGCATCCTTACAACCTTGATGCGTACACAGGAAAGATACCACTTCCTAGTAGGGGTGGCTCCTCATCAACTATTGCAAATACAAACGGTACACTGTGTTTATCTCCATCAATACCACAAGCGATCAAAAGTTTCTATTTGTACTTTGCATATAAATGAGTTCCATCAATGCTTATCAACAACGTACATATTTAAAAGCCTCAATGCATAGTAGGCCGAATGACAAAAAACAACATTGAAATCTATGACACTGTGGCATCAAATTTCAATAGGTAGAGGTGTCTTGTATCTGTAATTTTGATTTCAGTCCTGAAATGGCAAACTTCAATGCATGCAATAGATAAAGCATCTCCACCTACGATTTCTTCTAATCCCCATATATTATTGCGATTGCTTTTCTCCTTGCATCCCACACTTTTTTTATGACCCAATATTCATAAATTTCTTGAATGTGAATCATCAAACAACACACCCTAGTAAGAGGTTGTCCTTCACCAAGCTTAACTTTGATCTGGCGATGAAATTGTAGCCAAGTTGAGGGTGATCCTGTCGGATTAATGGATTTATGCAAGTGCGGGGGCGCCGATCTTAGAATCACTCAAACAATGCCAAATTTCTAAATGACCCCGTAGAAACCACAAACACCCCTTTCGATTCCATAGTGCCTAAAATAGAACAAATCAAGGTCACGGATTATTTAATCATGAAGTTTTAGTGGGCTAAGATGGGTTCACTGCATAAATTAAATCATTTTTTGTCTTGATGTTCTACCCTTCTGAAGTTCATCGCCAAAACTGCCAATCCTATATTTTTCCCTGAAAATCATCCTTATGCCACGTCCATTACCATCGTAGTCTCCATAGAATGATATACACGGGGCAAGTGTTTGATCAATGGGGTTATTACCAATTGTTTGGTCAGCTGCATTCTTGTCATGCTCTTCGTCACTTTCCACGTTCATCTCGTCGTATGTTCCCCTTGGAGAACAATCGTGTAGGATACCATTTACTTCTCTCAAGAAAGCATCACTAATGAGTTCATGAACTGATGGTTGCATCATAGGAACACTTTGAACTCTGATCTGCAGAAGGAGCTGACATGAAACAATTAGGAAGGTCAGCTAAATTCGGGACCACTGCTGGGGAACTCTCAATTAGGATCTCAATGGGTGCAGATTTCTCAATAGTCATGATGTATAGAAAATTCCTTGCATGTCATCATCTTCTAGGATAGACATTAACATAGGCTCGACCCCAGCACCGCATGGGATGCGATGTGACAATTTGATCTTGTGTGTGTTCCTGTTCAAGTTGAACTTCTGATAAACCAGTTCCAACAAATCTTCGTACGCGATGGACGAGGTTAACCCGAAACGATGCACATTGTTGTTCAGCGATACATTGATGCTACCTCTGAGATGGAACATGCAATAAATTGAATCCATTGGAGAGTTGACCGAAGCGTCAAGAGGACTGGAGAATGCTCGGACGCGAACTGTTGGGAAGTGCTGTCCCCCCTAAGCCTTGAGCAATTGATATGAACCCCAACACTGTCCGGGGGAAGACATATCATTAAAGGACACAATAAGGATATCACAAATAAGGAGGGGCGGTTACGGCGAAACCATTGCTCAAAAGGAGGACTCGACCGACCTCATCGAATTTGCATGCGGCCATCGGCTACGCATCGAAAGGGGTTATTGACCTGAAGGTCATATCTTCGCATCTAGTTGGGTTCTTTGGTGTACATTTCCTGGGAGACGTGGTGCTGCTGGGTGATCGAAGATGCTGCGTTCGGGGGCTAACCGGAGCCCAGAGGGAGCGTCTGATACGCAATGGGGACGTAGGCGATGTTAGCTGGAGGTGCCTACGTTTCGTTGATGGCCCCTGCGAGAAGTTGGAGGTCTGCATGGCTAGGGTGAAGGGGGTTCCCTTCCTCTCACAATCCGTCGAATGCTTGCGGAAAGCCTTACGACAGTGGGGAGTGGTTCATGAAGTCATCGATAATGGCCTTCGACCAGGAACCACGGTTAACGTCACGACCATTCTGATAGAGTGCTCCAAAAGCTTCCTCGACAACATTGGCAACAGGAACTCTTTTACGGAGATGAAGGTTGGTGGGTTCTCCTCGATTGACATGTTGGTCGACGTTCCTCCGCCACCGCCTCCACCGGAGGCTTCGGGGGCGTCGGCAGATGAGGGGGCGTGGGATGCCTCGGACGTGGTGACGGCGGTTGGCTTCCCAAAGCGTCCCTTGATCGAAGAGACGCGACAGTATATCGCCATGCGGCGGTTCACGAACTCTCCAAAAAGATTGCTCCTGCCTCCATCCTCATTCTTTTTGCATGGTGACGTGGGGGACCCCTCGATGGACCCGCTCCTTCATCCACTCTTTGACACGCTGAACGAGTTCCCGTATGGGGCGTCTTTCGGTTCCGGAACGGGCGAGGAGCATGATCCGATTTCGACCTCCTTCATGGATAATCGGATCATCTCGGAGTCGGGTCGAGGAAGGGCGAGTCAGATGTCCGCTTCTGTGACACAAACCCGAACTTTCTCAGGACAGACGCCTCAGTATGTCCACTCGAGAGACTTCCCTTTTTCTTGGGCAGGGATGTCCCAGATTGCCACTACTACGACGTTCCCAATTACTTTCACGGGGAAAGTGCCACGACTTAGCTCCATCGTAATCGCAGCGGCAACGCCGCCCGAGTCTATTATGGAGGAGACTTCCTTCGATGAGGAACCCTCCGTCCGTCCGGGTCCAGGAGGGTGAGACCAGCGTAGGAAGGAGCGCAAAGCGTTATAGAAGAAGGAATAGAGCCAGGTCGGTCAGGTCCCCAGTGCAGACGTGCTCTACGTTCAAACTTCTGGTGGCGGAGGCCGCCAACGTCGCGCAAATTACGGGGAGTGACGAAAGATCCAAATGAAGATTTTGTCCTGGAACGTACGAGGGCTGGGGGACCCAGACAAAAGGAAAATGGTGGGTACGAGATTCATTGAGTGGGGATGCGACATCATACTTCTCCAGGAAACGAAGCTTCTTACCTTGTCGGAGAGAGATTGAAAGGGGTTCGGGGCTGGTGAGGTGGATCAATTTCGATCCTTGGAGGGCACAGGGTCTTCCGGTGGGCTAATCGTGGCTTGGCGTTCCTCGAGGTGGTCCTTCACCTCCTTGTCTCTCGGGAGGCACCTCATGACGGTGGTTCTGGACAGCACGAGGTCCTCCCTTCAGCTTGCGGTTTCCTGCGCCTATGGTCCGTGTGATGCGGGGCTGCGTACAGAACTTTGGGAGGATCTGATGGAGGCTGCTCGGTTCGTCGGTGCAACCCCCTGGGTGGTGGGGGGGATTTTAATGTTACGCTGCTCTCGTCGGATAGGCCCGGTGGTAAGGGAGGTCAGGACCCTGGTTCTACCTCCTTTGCGGACACCATTGACGTGCTCAGCCTCGAGGTTCTGGACGCAACGGGCATCGGCTATACTTGGAGAAACTCTAGGTCTCGCTCGCGGCTTGACCGCTTCCTCGCTTCGGAGGAGGCTGGGGAGAAATTTCCCTTGGCTTCTGTGGAGGCCAAACCGCGGGTTTGCTCTGACCACAACCCTATTGTGTGGTGTTCGGGAGAATCCCCTGTTCAGCGGGGTCTTTTCAGATATGAAAGGTGTTGGCTTTTGGAGTCCAACTTCCGGGCGGTCGTGACTTCACATTGGACGGAGACGGTGGTTCCTGGTTCCGCTGCGCAGAGATTCTATGGAAAACTTTGCTCTTCGAGAGTACGCCTTGCGGCTTTTAAGAGGGATTCGAGAGCGGCCAGGGCGGCGGCTAGATCGGAAGCGGAAGAGACCATTCACAAGCTTGATGCGCTGGAAGATAGCAGATTGCTATCGGCAGATGAGAACGCGGCTCGCGCGGAGGCTCAACGGAAACTTCTTATCGAGGAAAAGAAACGCATTGCGGCGTGGAGGCAAAGATCAAGGATAAGATGGGTTCGGGAAGGGGATGCCAATACCACTTTCTTCCACCGCTGTGCTAATGGGAGGCATAGATCTAACGCCCTTCGCTCAATTACTATCGAGGGGAGCTGCGTGGAAGGAAATAGAGAGATGGGTCTTGCCATCTCGAACTACTTCGGGGATGTTACATCGGCTACTATTCCTAGGAGTTGGCGGTGGCTCGGTCCGAGGAACATGTCCGTAGAGAGGGACTATTGGGAGAACCTGACCCGTGATGTTGTTTTGGAGGAGCTGAGGGGCGCGGTGTGGGATCTAAACGACAACGCCTCGCCTGGCCCAGATAGGTTCCCGATCTCCTTCTACAAGGACTTTTGGATCTAAACGACGACGCCTCGCTTGGCCCAGATGGGTTCCCGATCTCCTTCTACAAGGACTTTTGGGACGTCATTGGCATGGAGGTGCTTGAGGTGGAGAAGGAATTCTGTAGGGAAAACGCGGGCTTTGATAGAATCAACCGTGCGCACATTGTCTTTCTCCCGAAATCGTCGGCGGCAGCTGCGATTGGGGACTTTCGCCCTATCGCCGTCTCGAATGCTCTTTATCTGATCACGGCGAAGGTTTTGGCGCGTCGGCTAAACGTTATCCTCGGGACTATTGTTTCTCCTGCTCAGTCGGCGTTTGTCCCCGGCCGTCAGATCTCGGACTGCATATCGCTCGCCTATGAGATTATTGCGGATTGGCGGAGGGGGGGGGTACGAGCGATATGCTTTGGAAGGTGGACTTCTCGAAAGCTTATGTACTCTTGACTGGAGATTCCTGTGGAGCGTGATGAGGAGGAAGGGTTTCCCCGACTTATGGATTACTTGGATGCGGCGCTACATCACCACGTCGTCTTTTTCGATCATGGTCAACGGGCGGTCGGAGGGGGGCTGGATTCAGCTACGCAGGGGGGTGCATCAAGGGTGCCCTCTCGCGCCAATGTTATTCATCCTCGCGACCGATGTGCTTTCTGACATGGCGGATGGTGTAGTTACTCGCGGCTTGACTAGTGGCTTCTCGAAGGACGGGCTGGAGGTTCCGATCGCACAATACGCTGATGATACTCTGTTCTTCATTGAAGGGGGCATCGACGAGGCTAGAGGCATGGCGATGACTCTAGAGATTTTTTCAGAATAATCGGGCCTGACTAAGAACAACTTGAAATCGGTGTTCGTTCCTTTCGGGCAGGCGGAGCTTGTGGCTGAGAACCTGGAGTCGGTGCTAGGTTCGTGTAGATCCGCGCTTCCTCTTGAGTACCTGGGCACTCCTTTGTCTCTGGGGCGGACTCGGATCCGCGATTGGCTGAGGGTGGTGGAGAAGGTTGAAGCCAAATTATCGGGTTGGAAAGCTGCGGTTTTATCGAAGGGGGGCAGATTGGTACTTTTGAAGTCCGTCCTATCCTCCATACCCATTTTTCTTCTCTCCAACCGAAAGATGCCAAAGGGGTTGCGGGCGCGGCTGAAGAAGCGAATGCGCTCCTTCTTGTAGGGAAATGGTGCGAGCGGAACTAAGGGGATCCATTTGGTAAGTTGGAAGGAGGTCTTACAACGGAAGATCGACGGGGACGTGTGCGTGAAATCTCTTGAGCAAATGAACGAGGCCCTATTGGTGAAGTGGGCTAGTAGGATTTGGGGTTCGGGGGACGACCTTGCTTGTACTGTCATCCGCAAGATTTACGACGTCAGGGGCGCTCCTCCATCACTGTCCACTGGCCCCAACGCCCCGACTACTTTTGGCGTAGCGTGGTGAAGGCCTTTGTGTGCAACATCGATCTCTTTAGACCTGTTCTTGGGCGGGGAGACTCCTTCGCTTTTTGGACTGATGATTGGTCGGGGGGTGGGGCGCTTTGCTCTCGTTTTCCCCGGTTGTTTGCGCTTGCAGGGGACAAGTCTTGCTCGGTTGCGACTTGCTGGACGATGGGCTTTGGTGTCCTACCTTTGCTGCCTCCCTTTCTGACCAGAGGTTCGACGATTTCTTGACGTTGTTGGAGTCATTACGAGATGTGAGGACGCCGGGCGGGAGTAGGGATCACTGGAGTTGGAAAGAGGGCCCCTTCTCGGTCAGGGGGCCTATGACGCCATTTCTAGACCTCCACCGGCTGACTCCGACTTGCTTATCAGAGATTGTTCTCTTATCTGGGCTCTAAGGCTCCCGGAGCGAATTGGGTTTTTCCTGTGGCTGCTTAGGCGAAAGTGGCTGATGACGAGGGATAGGTGCGTGAGACTTCTTGGGGTTCATTCTGACATGTGCTTAATCTGTAATGCGGTGATCGAATTGGTGGAGCATCTTTTTTTCTCTTGCTCGTTGGTATCCCAATTGTGGCGGGAGATGGGCCTGGGTTGGTGCAGCAACTGCGACTTCTAATCCTTCTGGGAATCGGCCCACGCAAACTCGCACAGGCCTCGGAGGAGCGGATATACCCCACGGCGATTCTCTGGGCGGTTTGGAGGGGAAGAAATGACCTTCTCTTTTCGGTCAGCGTTTTTTACAAGGAAAATGTGTCTGTGTTAGTCAATCGCTTGCTCGACGAATGGGACTATGTAATGGGCTGGGCGCTGTCTGTTTTTTTGGTTCGTTATCCTTTTGTTTCTCTTTTGCCTTAATTAATAAACTTGGGACGGACACCACCGAGTGTTTCCCCCCTACCTTTTAGATTTAAAAAAAAGGATATCACAAATATAAAAAGCGATATATGTATCGCATATAAAGCATGCGACACTGCTGCAGTATTGACTCTAAAAAATATAGAGTACGTAAATTATGTTTTTCGGTAATGCTAGGTTTACTCATGATGTATGCATAAAATATCTTGCCGCAGTATTGATTAAAAAAATATAGAATTTTCCTCAGAGACACGCCATTCAAGTTCCGGCATCCACTCTAGGTTTACTAAAGGAGGATCCGTAAACTGTCTGAATATGTTCCTCTTACTCATGTTGTGCAACTTCCAGATCAATATGAATCTAACCCATCATCAACTGCTGTGCTGGTGCTCCTACCTCCGGCTTGCCAATTGCCTGCTGTAAATGGGATTAAGATCATGCATTAATCAATTCACTAATGCACTTCATTAGTTCCAAGATATTATATAACATCATTAGATTTTGAAATGCAGATGTATTCTATGGATGATGAAATGGATGATCTTCTCTCATGGCACGGTGGCACCTGAGATACAGTGCTCTGTTCTTCATATCACTCTTGTTCTCTGTCGATAGGTGTTCACTCATACTTTTGATGACAAAATCGAATTGTTCGTGACAATGTTTGTGGGAAAAGTTCCATTCAGACATATATTTTTGATTATTTGGAAACCTTCTCTCCAGTAGTCAGGTTAGGATCCATTGTACTATTCTTTTTCTTGACGATCAACAAGCTTAATGTGAAGCTTGTTGATCGATCTACCAGCTTAATGTGAAGAATATGTTCCTATTTTGAAATATTTAGAAGGATGCTTATATAATTGACCTATTTACCAGCTTAATGTGAAGAATATGTTCTTATTTTGAAATATTTAAAAGGAGGCTTATATCTCAACAACATTGTCATGCCATCAAGGGATATATGGCTTGAAACAGAATCCTTAGAACTGGCTTGACAATCTCAACAAAAAGATTGCTGCTCTAGGCTTTCGTAGGTTCTTATCTAATCTGTATATGTTGTCAGGCAAGAAAAACGAAACATGATATATCTTGTTGCCTTTGTTCACACATGATTCTTGTAGTGGAGAAAACCATTTTTTGCTGGTTTTTGTGAGAAAAGATCTTGGTTTATTTCGCTATTTTCTTTATAGTTGGTTAACTAGGCACTCAACAGGACTTATGCTATCCCATCGGGAATATTGCCTATATATCTTGGAGGAGTTTGGCATATTGGAAGCCACCTGCAATACCTACGTAGGCTCAGTGTCACATTAATCTTGGTGATTATACATGAATTTGGTGGGCAAATTTCTTTATCTTTGTTGTCATTTGGTTAGATATTTCTTATGTTAGACTGGGTAAGTCAGCATATGGAGAGTCAGCTCATCTAAGTTCTAGGAAGGGCTCTTTTATATTTTTTGCTGGCTTAGGGGGATGGTTGTTTTCATTTTGATACAGATTTTGCTAGTTCTCCACATGACAAACGATTTACTAATGGCCATGCCTACATTGTCAGGGCTACCTCATCATCTGGGTGAGCAAGAAGAATATTTTCACTAGATCTAGCGTGTAGTCAGAATATAAGTCTACGCCCTAGCCATTTGTGAGCGTAGCTGGCTTGTGCTTTCTAGAGGAACTTGGTTTTCCATCTGAAGTTCCCATTTATTTGTACTGCAACAATGAATCTACTACCTACTTTGTCTTCGGCCCGATTTTTCAAGAGTAACATGCCAAACACACTTATCAGAGATGTGGTGCAATAAAGGGAAGACTAATACGTCTCCTAACTAATAATTTCAGCTTCTACACATTCTCAGGAAGTTAAAAAATAGCAAAACCTTTTCCCACCATAAGTAGGGTCGGCTACATAGATTCTTTTTTTTTTTTTTGAAAAACAAAAAAGGTGGTGTCCCAGAACTTGGGACCTACTGCCATTCTATTTAAAGAAAAAGAAATAATTATAAAAGTATACAATGTATTACATCCGCCAATATGCGCATAAAGCTCTGCTATGTTCTATTACATTCTCCGCATAACAAAAATGTCCCCCAACGATGACACCATTCCTTGCGCACCAAATCTCCCACAAAAGCGCAAAGAGACACACACTGTCCTCGTGCCCATATCCGCACACCACTTCGAAGCCCCTCCAAAAGCTGGCACAGTCCATACCCCCCAGCCAAGAAATGCTGGCCACATTCCACCCATGAGTAGACAAAGGGAAAGAAAAAAAGAGGTGATCCGCATCCTCGGCAGCTGCACCACATCTTGCACAAACACCGGATTCCATTTCCAACAGCTGCCCCCAACGGACCTGCGCGAGAATCCGATCCTGCCGCAGAAGCCATAAAAAACTCTTTATCCGATTAGGCACCTAGCTACATAGATTCTTGCTCAAATCCATGTTGAAAGATTCGACTATTTTTCACGCTGGATGTCGACTACCTACCTCGCGTCTATATAAGAGGAGCCATGGTCTCATAATAGACATCTTGTTTATTTCTGCCAACATATTTAAATGCAGTATATCATAATGTGGTCTCTATATTTTTATTTAGAACTATCTTATCTGACTAGATGCAGTTCCTAGCTATCCTATATTTCTTCGTATGTTGTGTTCATGGGGGTATAGGTTGCTTCTTAAAATTTATGTAATAATTTTCTCCATAACCAAATTTTCTTGTGCTATTTTTCACATCTTTGATATTGACCCAATTGTTTCCCGGTTATTGTTTCTGCAGATTATTGAGCTTCCTGAGTCTCGGCTTGGAGATCCTGGTCTCGAAGAGTTGACCCAACTTGTAAAAGAGATTTTTCCCGTTGGTCCTTCCTCATCCCAACATTCGGAATGAAATCCAAGATTTTCCGTCCGAGACATGGTTTGTACGTGTCCTCTTCTAGTTCTTCAATTAGGAGGTTACTGAACATTCTAGTAAATCATTATGGCTGTATTTGTCAAACTAACATGGATGCACTTTTCTGGAATAATTGTTGTAATCCCAGTAGTGTACCATCACGGATCCACCTTTCTCTGGTCTTCTATTTAAGCAGCTTCCATTCTAGCATAAAATAAAAATGGAAGGAAAAACAGGATGATTGACATCCTAAACCTTGAGAGTTTATACATGCTTCGATGCTAATGGTGATTGGTAATGATAAAATAAAGTTGGATGGAAACCTTGCTGAGTAGTGGACTTAAGTCCGAGCATATCCATCATTTAGATTACGCAAGGCTTTAGGTATCCTCTTCTTTCTTTCTATTCTTCTCTTCTAACTTGGTGGTGAGAGTTACAGGTTCCTGTTGCTCCCGCTTGTTGAGATGTCTCTGGCTACGTGTGGGGTGTTGTCACTCCTTTCACTTTGTCTAGTTCTTGTGCTCTTCAGTCACCTCCCCTAGGATGTTAGGGATTTGCTGGCATTTTGTAATTCAACTCCTTGACTTCAATGAGCGCTCTTTGAGCCAACAATACTAAGAGGTATAGAATTGTTCTGATATTAGTTATCTTCTATTATTTTATCTATTCTCCTTTCTGTCTGCATTATGTAATTTGCCCAATAAGTTTCTCCTCTATATAAGAGAACCCTAGGCCCCTCATGAATAGATAACTTATTGCATTCTCTCATCTCTCTCCACATGGTATAAGAGCAATGATCCTAAACCAGTGCTTATACTACCATTGACCTCCATCATCCTCTAGTCTTGTGCATAAGGATGAAAACGGTCGGATACAGACACCAATATAGGTATAATCATATCCTTATCCATTTTAAAATACGAATATGAATGAGGATACGAATATTGACGGATATGAAAAATGTATTACTATATCTTTAAAAATGAATGTGAATGTAAAACGAATATGAATTGAATACGAATAATAACATAAATATTTTGATAGATTAACAAAAATGTACATGCTTAGGATGATTTACACATATAATAGATATAACAGACATTATTTTCATAATGATTATATTAACAATGGTGAATGCAATCATAAATTGTTACATACAATTATAAATAAATATATTACATTACTATGTAGAAAACGGATATACGAATACGAATGCTAATATTAGCGAATGCCAAAGTGATATCCATATTCGCATCCATTTTAAAACGAATACGAATACGAATGTCAAAATATGTACAAAATGAAGACGACAGCTGATTGTATACAGATATATTTATATTCGTTTTCATCCCTACTTGCGCAAACCAAACCCATCGCCACCAGTAACCTCCATCGTCCTCTAGTCTTATGAAGGCCCTTCGTTCTCGTCTAAGGGTCCCTCGTGAGGCCTCGAGGGGGTTTCGTATGCCTACTCTAGCCCTACCCAGACACCGCTAAGCGTTGCCCAGGCGTTGCCCAAAATTACCCAACATCGCCCAGGCGCTACCCTAGCGCTACCCATTCTACCTAGGCACTACCCAGCCCACTTAGCACTACCCTAGCACTACACATAGTAGGGTTGGTTGTGGTATGAGCATACACCCACAACTACCCCCTTGATGTCCGTGCAGACACCCTATCACATGTCTACGTTCCCAATCCTATATCAATTCAGCATTATGTCAGAAAACAGAGTTGATATTCCATCCACATGTGCCTTTAAGTATCTGACACTTTCTGTCAAGATGGATGTTGCAAACTACAAGTTGTGGGCCATGCAGTTCTTGAATCTCTTGCAGAGCTATGGTAAGAAAAATATCCTGACGTAAGATGAGCTGGCCGACAAGACTAAGATCGATGCCTCATGGGAGGTTGATGATGATTATGCAAAAGTCTGGGTATCCCATAACGAAGGCAATATGGGACGTCCTTGCAGTATCGTACTCTCAAGCGAGGAATTAGTCAAAGATCTTGCAACTCTAGCATGATATTTTTACGACTAAATCGGGTATTCGTCCTCTTGATGCCTTGTACACATCTCTTAGGGGCATGTTTGAGAGACCCTCCATAGCGAAATACTTTTGATAGCCTCACCAGAGCATTGCAAGGTCTATCGTGATTCTGTTATGACTGGGGTCTTTCTGGTATCCCTTAACTCTGATTATGATTCATCTCGCTCTCAGTTACTTTCAGATGCTACTATACTGTCTATGGAGGAGGCATACAACTGGTTTAACAGACTGAGCATCCCCTCTGCCACATCTTCTTGAATGTCATCGGCTATTGCAGCTTCTCGTGGTAGAGGCAGTTTGCCTTGGTTCAGAGGATGAAGCATACACGACAGAGAAGGCTCGCACGGACGCCAACCTTGTTCATATTGTCACTGACTCGATCATTTAGAGGACACATGCTATTCCAAGCACGCTTTCCACCATCAGCCAATGTTGGTGAGCAGATCCGGACTTCTCCTGATTCTACCAATCATTGTTTTAATGACTTCAAGAGAGATCACGCCCCCAACTGCTGGATCTTCTATTGTCTCTACTGGCTCATCAGTTGTTGCTACTTCTGCCTCCATAAGCACTTCAGGTATTACTCATGCATTTACTAGTCGCACCTAATCATATCCTTCAGAATGGATCATAGACTCTGGAGCTTCTCGGTTCTTATTGCCCTGGCAGCCTGGTAGATCAATGGTTATTGTTGACATGGCACATTCTTCCATTACCTTAAAGGTGGAGGTTCATTCGACTCCCTCCACACATCTATAGAATGTTCTTCGTGCACCTGTATTCTCAATGAATTTATTATCTATCAATCAGACTACAAAAATTTTACATTGCCGTGCCATATTTGACTGTTGAAGGCTACCAAAAATTTTTGTTGATGTATTGATTACATCATACCTGCTGCAATGCTGCAGCCTCTTTCTGAGACTCCTATTGTAGGGAGTTGCTTCAAGCTTCAACCTTGTTTATAAATTTCACATTTGTCAATAAAAAAGAAAGGAATGCGATACCTATACATGCCTTCAAACCATGAAACATGATTCATGTTCATACTACATTGCTCCATCCATCTATGTTTTCATGTTTTATTTACCACTTGCATATATTTCTTACCCATATGCACACTCTGTAACCAATGTCTACTTTCTACTGACGAAGTCTACCTTCGTCCCACGTCGCAGTTTTTTTAAAACCAAATGCCAGGAATTGTTGCATATATTCACCTTGATTTGGATTTTATGGACGAACGTGATACAATTTTTATTATCAAATCATGCATCTACTGTGGTATGCTTTTATGTATGTAAGTGATATGTGCTGTCAGATCTCACAGCAACGGTCCAAATTTGCACGGCAAGTGATAGCTCCACAGCAAGCGGTACAAATCTATCAATAATAAGTGCATCAATTGATCTCGACCTTTGACACGAATCATCTGTTCAGAGTTTCCTGAACTTTTATTATCCCCTCTGTCAGCAGGTGAAGAGTGAAGGGAAAAAGTGTATGTTATTGTGCAGGGCTGTCAGAAAATTCTCCGGTTCGACATTCGCTCAGATTCGGCTCGCTAAAAGTTCGATTCAGATTCAATTCGAAAATAAACGAACTGAACCTGAACATGAGTTTGGGCTCGATTAAATAAACGAACCAAACCTCAAAAATATAGGTTCGCTCAGGTTCGGTCCGTTAAAAGTTTGATTATATACACGCATACATACATAAAAAGTATATATACATACATATTGTATATGTAAGGAAAAATACATTTTATATAAGGACATTCACTTAATTTCCCTAACCCATGGTCATTCACTCCTTAAGTCCTTATTCCTTATTCTCGAAATCCCACAAATCCATCCTTGCATCTACGGTTTTTTCCTTTTAAACAGAAATATTTGCACAACATTTATTTTTAAACGAACCTTTACCAAGTTGAATTGAACTTTTACGAACCTTACTCGAGTTGAACCGAACCTGATTATTGTTTTCATTTTATCGAGTTGAATCGAACCTGAACCTTAAAGTATGCTAAACGAGCCGAACCGAGCTTGGGTTGGTTCACTCAGGTTCGGCTCATTTACACCCCTATTATCGTGTGTCCATCACCTTCGTCGGTTATTGATATGTCTCTTGATGAGCTGAGTGCAAGTGCTTGTGCTTTTTAAACATGGACATTTTTACTGTTCGAGACAAATAACTGGTTATGAGGTGATGAACATAGAAGTTGTATGTATCCAAGCTGCATGCTCGATCTCATGTACTAAAACTAAGCTTAACTAATTTTCGTGTTTGAATTATATGCAATGAAGGATTTTATTTTCGCGATCAATATGAAAATGATGAGAATGAAAATGACGATGAATTTTAATAGTGTTGACCCATTTTAAATGTTTTGTAGTAAAATGTGAAAATTATGAAAAAGAAATCATAGTAGATGTGGAAGCAATTGAAGCTGATTTTCGTTGTTTTTCGTCTATTTTCGCAAGGGATGGAGCATGCAAGAAACGGGGAGAGGAAGTTATTCTTACGATTATCTAGATGTTTTCCCACACGTACGATAGAGGGATGCTATTCTAACCAGTGCTTACCAGAGACTTTGATTCTTGGGGTGATTGCCTAGGCCTCTTTGATTCCCTTTCCCTACTGAATTGATGCATCTTGTTTTATTATTTTTCCTATAGAAGTTAAAAGTACCGAGCCTTGGATTTGGCTTTGACCGGGGAGGCCGGTCGACACCCACACATGAGTGTGATGGCTTTGAACCAATAACTCATTATATAAAGGGTCTTTCAGTTAAGTTGTTGATATTTATCAAATTTGTTCCTATCTATCGTAACACTATGTGATCAAATGACAAAGATAAGGTTCAAATGAGGTAAGGCTTGAGGTGTAAGCTTATGCACCAAGAGATGATCAGAATGCTTCAAGGAGTTGGAAATAAGCCTAGATCCGGAACTACCTAACATGTCAACTTTTCAAACTATTGCTAATTCAATGAGACAAAAAAGTAGAGGAAATTGGTAGAAAATTCAATGATCTCTACTTCAATGAAAATATGATTTAATATCCACCCTAATTCCCCAATGATCTAATGAGACTATGAGAGGGTGCAAGCTTACAACAACAAATAGTGGAAGTGGTTTGGGTATTTGTTTGTTTGTATACTTTCATATAAATACTAAAAAGCAAAGATTCTAAATGTAATGTAAATCAATATCTTGTACATGTCAAGATATCTAAACAACATATGTGCATCTCAGTGGCAAATCTGGCATAACAAATAGAGGCAACCTTCCACATGCCTTTGCAATTCCTCTGCATGTCACCAAAGTTTGGTCCTCTCCAACCACCAGTGCCTAATGCAACTTTTCTAACAGGAGTGAGAGCATCAACATCATTCCAATTAGGTAAGAGCTGCAGCCACCTTACTCCATGGCCCACATCTACTAATCATGCACATTGACATTCATCGTTGTCGCGCTTGGATTCGGTGACGCTAATTTAATCGTGCTTGGATCCTGTTCATCATCATGATGAAGAGTTGGAGTTGGAGGGATTCTTAATGTCCAAACATCAAGCATCATGTTTTTGTCCATTGATGAATGTGATCATATCATCGTAGGGGAGATCTTGCCATTCAAGAGGAAGTACAAGCTGGTTTTAGAGTGTGAGTTACGTGTACAAGTACGAGCTCGATACCGTAGGAAAGACTAAGCAAAGGAGCACAGTTGTGTGCATGACGACGCACGAATGCAGCATTGCGGGGAAGGGGGGGGGGGGGGCATGTGAGGGTTATGAGGCTCCACATGCTTGCATTAGCATTGGCAAAAGGGAGTAGTAGTAGTGCATGTTTGGTTGGCTTTGTCCTTAATGCTAACATTGTGATGCCCATATTTAACTGTGTGGCTGCACTTATTTGATCCTGTCTCCTACCCATTTTATTCTTATTCTATGACACACTTGCAGCACTACTACACACTGTGGCACCTTCTTGCTATTTAATTCCATGGAGGTCAGGGACAAGTGGCTCTTATGATTGACAGTTTGGGCTTTTGGTTTGGTTGGTTTAGAGGATGTGTGATCTAACACTTGATTGATGTGGTCATCATTTGGTCCTTTGAACTACACCAAAAAAAGGTCTATGGAATTAGGGCTCATGGAGGCACTAGAAGTAATGACATGACAACCTTGGGAGTATGGTTCCAACTTTCTTGACATCCCTAAATACCTATATTTGAATTATATGGGATGGATCTCATGTTTTATAATATTTTAAACCATCTTCATATCAAAGAGTTGACATAATTTTTTGTCACTAAAAAAGATCAAAT
Source organism: Ottelia alismoides (assembly GCA_037367405.1). Classification (NCBI taxonomy): domain Eukaryota; kingdom Viridiplantae; phylum Streptophyta; class Magnoliopsida; order Alismatales; family Hydrocharitaceae; genus Ottelia; species Ottelia alismoides. The sequence continues at coordinate 681,461 of JAZKJV010000296.1, read as the reverse complement.
ATATTATATAAAAATTATTATATCATGTCATGCTTACATTTTTCTAACACTTTTCAACTATCTCAACATCTACTATCAACAAAAGTATTAAACTTTTTACTAACATGTTTCATGGAGCTTTTTCAATCCCATCTCAACCTTTTAACCAAAGGTGTATCGATAAAGAGCTATGTTCGGATGTTATCGATTGCGTTACTTACGGTGTAGATCCTATCGATATTTCCTTTGGATTGTTGAAAAAAACTGACCATGCATCTTCTTATTAAAGCATAATTTATTATTTGGATTCATGAGGTTTACTATAGCAAATTGAACTGTGGCGATTGGATAATTTGAATATTTGTTGCTACATCATCTGATGTTAAATATAACAAATATTATTCATAGAAAAATTACCTTTTCTTTTTCTTTTTTTAATTCGTCGCAAATATCACATCCGTTGCTATAATTTAACCTAATGATGAATGAATTTGATTATTCATTGACTTTTTTTTAAATATTTGTACACTCGTTTCTAATTTTGCAACGAAAACATTTCTTCTAGGTCGAGATTAGAGGGAACTACTTTGGGACCAGAATACACAGGAGAATGATTAATTGGCTCGATAAGCAAATATTTTTTTTTGATATTTGGAACACAAAGCCTTGATCACCTACAATCGGCTACGAGTACGATCTATAGCTCAACAATGAGCTAATTGTGTTAGGAAAGTTAGACGGGGTTGTGAAGAAAGAGTTAGAGGTAGACCTAGACAATTTCTCGCATTTGATTTTATTAATTAATAACCTTGATTGGAAATAAGAAAGAAGCATTAGGTGGTGGCTCGTCTATGGATGGGTGGTTTTGAGCTACTTTTCGAATGCTGAACCCATATATTGACCGACATGTTCTCTGTTTCGAAAAGCATTGAACCCGAGCAGGACATGTGGCTACACATTCATATAGTTATGTCGTCTCCTGCCTAAGTGTATCGTTCACATACACATGAGGAAAGGGATCCTACTTCTTGAAGTAGGTAACTTACCTACTTCATTCGCATTTCCCCAACTTTTTTTTAATTTTTTGAAAAATTCTTTTGTGGATTTTCATAACTATATCCCTCTAATATGTCATTCAAATTTCGTCAGAAACAGACTCTTATGCCCTCCATCCGGAACATGTAATTTTAGCGGTCTTAGATTTGCTGTAATTTACCTGTTCTGGATGGAGGGCATAAGAATCTCTGTTTCTGATGAAATTTAAATGACATATTAGAGGGATATAGTTATGAAAATCCACAAAAAATTTTTTAAAAAAAATAAAAAATAGTTGGAAAAATGTGAATGAAGTAGGTAAGTTACCTACTTCATGAAGTAAGCTCCCTCCCCCCCGTCCTCGCTCTATATGGTGTGTGCAATAATAGAAGGGAGTGAAAGATTTAGATCTCCTTAATCACCTTCTGGACCATTAACTGTGTCTGCTTAGCTTGACTTTCTCCTTGAACTCGTAATTGCTTATCGGAGGATCATTCATAAATTAAAAGAATAAAACAACAAATAATATTCTTTGTTATGTATTTCACTACGCAATATACGACACCAATATTGAACTATTTGCTGTTGATATTCTAATTTTGTTGCAATTGTTGCTTTCTAAAAAAAAGTCTCTCTCTCTCTCTCTATATATATATATAGGGAAATTATCCAATGGGCCTTGTGTCCATTAGAATTATAATGAGCACACTCATTTTTTACAAATATTTTCTATCATTTTGAACATAATAGTGATTTGTTTACAAGTGTTATATCGTATTCTTACTACTAGTAACTATTTTTAAGAAAAAGACCTTAAATTCATACAAACGATTATATTATTATTCGTATTACTAGTGTCGTTTTTATTCTTATTAAGGACCATTTCCTTTAAATCTAAAATTTTCTTTACATGAAAATAGTTACTAATAGTAAAAATATGATATAGTAAATGAAAAATATTGGTAAAAAATGAGTATGCTCATTACAACTCTAATGGACATAGGGCTCATAGGATAATTTCCCTACATATATGTCATAAGTTTCCTTTATTTTAAAAAAATCAGCATTGATTATCCATGCATTAATTACATTATCGTTTATACTTTATATCGTGTGTTTCGTAACTTGTACAAACTACAGTTCCACTATATAAAATTTTATAGAAATTTATTTAATTAATCTCGTCTTTTAACAAATGCAAGGTTTTACAAGCTGGTGTAAGATTGCGAACTGATTGGTGCACATTCTCAAGACTACATGTGCATGCATATACACATGTCTATATCTGAACATAATCGAGAAATATGAAAACCTAGATAGCAACAGATAGAGGAAGGGATACATAGACACACATATAGATATAAGCAGAGAACATGGATATGATATCGATCTAGGTCACTTGAGGATGGGTAGAGGAGTGGTCATGCACATGCTCTCTTTATTCCACTTCTCTCCCACTTGCCCTAAGTTGGAGCTGAACTGCATATAATGTACATGAATGCTCATGTGGGATGTCCCCACTTGGTTGCCACCATTTAATACCTTGCATATGCCTCCCAAGAGGAAATTTACATGTTGGTGAGTCGGTCCTGCGGTGTTGACGATAAAATCCCCAACAACGGTGATCGCTCTCAGGTCCTCGATCGTGACCAAGAATACCAAGCTTACCCTGATAAAATCATTGAAATGAAAGATGGCATTGTCCATGTTCATAATGTTTACTAGTTGTTCGTGTTGCAAATCGCGAAATTGTGGACAAACGTGATCAATCATGCAAGTACAAAGACACACCGATTTACAAGATTCACATGTAACTGGGCTACACTCTTAGACGATGACGATCATTTTTCACTAAGTAAAGAAAGAAGTATATGGAGGATACCGACGACGATCGATTAGGTTTAAGATGGATAAATCTTTGTTAACGTGTGAGTTATTCTCGAGCTAATCTATTTAAATTATCGCAGTGGAGATTAATTGCTTGTCAAACAATACGGATGTGATACTTGATGGATACTAAACTAATTAATTAAATAATACGGATGTGATATTGAAAAAAAAATTACTGATTTTGACATCCTGAAAGTATTGATAAACATATGATAGATTTATAATTTGATCAGAATGTAATGAATGGAGGAGTTTGTGTAAATTGAACAGTTGATAATTATTCGTTCGTATCCTAAAACAATGCATGATAGCACCCATTCATCGCGACATCAAAAGATGTTAATACAACACGATAAGTGGTCATATAGTGATTACATCATTCGATATATTTCTATTTATAACTAAAGTAAAAAAAACCACAAGCTAATCTTGGGATCAGAAAACTTAAGAATTGGATTTGGGTAGCTTAATCTTGTGGGACCAAATTTAAATTTAGTCTTAGATTCTTGCCAACTTGAAAAAGCATAATTAGCATGGTAGATATCATGCATGTCAACCTCATTAAGTGGCAATGTGACTATAATTTGTGATTTTAAGTGTAACAAATAATTGTATTTAGATTGTTGAGCATCGATTGGAGTGTTCAATTGTGGAGCATTATGAAACATCAAAATCCGATGTTTTATGGAGCATTGTGAACCATCAAAATCCGATGTTTATAACTACTGGATATAATAGTTTGAGCAGCAACGTTTTAAATTTCAAATGTTTCCTAATTATCTGGAGCACTCTCTTCAAGGTCCTCAGTGGTGCACAGATAGGCGACAACCACCCTAGGGTTTTGGGCACTCGACTGCTCGATGTCCCTTCTAATAGCACCTGAAACAAGTATGGGGTCCCACAAGAGGATGAATTCTCAAAATGCTCAATCTAGGGTTTCCAGTAGAAGGGTGAGCAATGACACCGGTTGATTGTTTGGTTTGGGATTATCGGCAACAATTGTTGGCGGTGCCATAGGATTTGAGGTCGTCGTTGGGGCACTAATTCGTGAGATGGTGTTCTATGGGAATGACGTCCCTTTTGTCATGTGCTTTGGCAAGCATAAATTTGGCTCACTCATCTTGCTTATAGGCCTCATCGACTTTTTGGTAGTGTTGGAGGTAGAGTTCATCTTGAATGGCTTGTCGAAGTCCATGCATGTAACATGTGACTTAATTCTTAGGTCGGAGTCTCCTGCAATCGGTTGACATGAACACGACAGAATCCTTTGGTGTACTGCTTCGTGCTCATGGCATCTTGTCTTCAAGATTGCAATCGTACATATAGATCTCACTGGTAATCTTCGAGCACAAACTTTGTTTCCAGTTTGGCTTTCATCTTGCTTCAATTGTGGATCTTATTCTTTCATTTTCATTTGCATTCTGATTGCAAATGATCCCACCCATGACAAGGCATGTCCCTTAAGTTTGGTAGTGACAAATTCAACCTTCCTTTTGCTAGGCATTTCCTTATACATGAAGAAATGATCGACCTTACTTGGAGAGGAGCCTCTCTTATACTATATTTCTTCGAAGGAAGAGATTTTAAACATCTAAACGATGCCTTAATCTTGCTTTTTCCTTCAAAAAAGGTGGCCCGGACGGTATTGAGAACTGTCGACCTAAGTTTCATTTATTTACCAATTCGAATGATCTCAAAATTTATTGCAAACCGCTAGGAGTGTCAATTCTTGAAGAAGCTATCTCACCAACCTAATGCTCATTCCTAAAAAAACAAATCTGCGTCCGATGTGTTCGTCGTTACTTAAACCATTGTCAACAATTGGAAGCGTTCTTACACAAAAGGCATTATCTTAAAAATCGACTTTAGGAAAGCTTTTGACATGCTTTGTTGTCCATTCATTATTGGTGTTCTTAGGCCTTCTGTTATCCCAAATGATTTGTTGATAGGATTTATGCTTTCTTTGTCGCTACTAGGATCTTCTTCAAAGTGAGTGACACCTCAGTGGGTTTCCTCCAACTCTAAAGACAACTTCGTCAAGGTGACTCGATCATACCGCTACTGTGTATCTACTCCCTTGCGGTGTTGGATGACATGTTGACAAAGTTGGCTAACCACAAGAAATGCTAATGGTATTTTAGACGGTATGGAGGCGATGGTTACCAACATTCAGTTTGTTGATCATATACTTATCTTCCTCGAATATCATGAGGACCATATTAGAGATGTTCTATCTACCACATGAATTCATAAAGCACCGCACTAGTGACCTAGATTGAGATCATATCTATGTTATCGGCTTATATCTATATGTGTGCATGTGTCTATGTATAACTTATATCCTTTCCTCTGTTTGAGGATGGGTAATCATCTCTTTCTATAATTTAGCACACAAGTAGTCTTTGTTTGGCCATTATTTATGGAAATTGGTAAGGTCATTTAGGAATTCCTGCAAGATGATTGATGGCTATCTTAAGTTGATGGTGATGGGGATTAGTGAAGTGGCAATGTAAAGTTATCTCACAACCAATCATGATGCCTTTTGACAATACTTTGTTGATTCTTGATCTCTTGGGAATTTTCATTTATTATATATGTTTAATTGTCATTATTGTTGCACCAAGATTTTCGAACATCCATTTAGTTGGATACGCATGGTTTAAAGATTCGATGCATCGGCTGGTTGGATTGGTTGGATCGAGATTTTAAAAAAAGTGGAAAAATAAAAAACCAGGTCTAACTGGTGGTCGAATTGAGTTGATCTGATTTTAATGGTTTGATAATTTTCAAAAATAAAGATTTAAATAATTAAATGATAGGTTTTTTATCATGTGTGCCTTTCTTAACTTTTACAAAATCAGCTATGTCCATCTCTTTTTTGGAATATCAGTTGTGCCTATACCTCCTTGGAGTGGTTTCTAGAAGCAACTCTACATACATGATTACAATATTTTGATATTCATATATAATGTTAGAGAATGTGACTAACTTCTGTAGAGTTTAACCCGGAATAGATAATCACGTCATTTTATTGAAAGATTTGACATTTTAAATGAGTACTTCAATTATATATAATACATGCATACTTACGTAAATGTATCTGATTTTGTCGATTCAAAAAATCGATTCGAGTAGTCAGATTAGCAAATTAAGCACGGTCTGATTTTTCATGTCGATAGGAATGATGACATCATGGTGACATCATCATCGATCCAACGGTCTGATCTGATTGGACGAAACCGAAGATTAACAGATTCAACGTCCAGTCCGATTTTTAAAACCGTGTGGATACGTTAATTGGAAGTTACTACTGACTGTGTATCAATTAAACGTTGATCCTCCGTGATTTCCTATGTATGATGAACAACATGGAACAAGAATAAATATAAATATTTTTACATATAGCATCGCGTAAATATGAAATAAATAAATGCCCAAGTATAGTCAGCAAAATTTGCATAATTACACGCGTAAGCCAATTAAACGATAGATTTTCTTAGAAAACTACGATTAAACAATAGCTTATTCTTCAAACTGAACCCTTTTTTATATATATTATATAATTTATCATGCAACGATCGACGTGAGCATCAATGCATAAAAAATTGCATGAAGATGGCAACATCAAAATGGCTCCACAGAAAGGAATAGATTCTCTACTCTACTTTTGAAAAGACGATAATAATAATGATGTACGCGGCAGTTTGGCTGCTCCATCGTCGTTATCATAACATAGTTTATTCAAATTTCGTCAATGGGTTGCTTACATCCCGATCTTAGTTGTAACACGTATACCTCTAAAGATAATCTTACATCTAAAACTCACAAAGTGTGAGGGCAAGTTATAAATGATGGACTACTAGTTGATAATTTGGGCTTAAGCATTTTGAATGGTTGTCAAAGGATTCATTTGGGTCCGAACTCAACAAGGTATCAGAGTCAGTTTTCCTCAATAACGGACCGAGGACCTAAACTCAGGACGTAACATTTTTTCTTTTATTTATTTAATCTGATCTTTTTTTATTTATTATTTAAATATTTATTTCAACTTAGTATTTAAAAAATTAGACTTTTAGTAAAATAAAAAAGTCTTTATGAATCAAAATATGGAAAAAGGATAATATCTTTGATAAAATCCAAGCTCTAATCTAGAGGGAATATGAGATGCGACTAAAGACAATTAATAATTAATTTATGTGGAAGAGACTAAATAATTATCAATATGTGGGTCTGCATACTTAAGTCCCTATCTGTCACGGAAATAATCTCTATCTTTCTCAAAAAAATATAGATAACGATAAGTTCACATAAAAAATCACGGATCTATATCAAGCCAAAAAATTATGCAAATGAGGTATTTTCCCTATTTTAATATAAAGTGGTTGACATGGATGCTTGGACTTACTCATAATAAAATAGGTATGGAGTGACAATGACATGTTTATTTAGGTTTGTATTCATGATAAAAGTAAGGATATTCGTAAGTAGACTATAAACCGTCTCTCGTAAACTATATTAAAAAGGATTTTTCTCCATGGATATGAATGTTAATATCTTAGACATATGTATCTATATAACGATTAGTCGTGAATTTATTTTTAACTATATATAACATAATTGTATACATTCTTTCACAATATTTGATATAACTATTATGATATAAGAACATTTAGTATATTTATATCATGCGTACTACATCTAGAACATGTATATCTTTGCTAATCTACAGAGTTCTTCTAATATTTTGTTTGTAGCTGGTGCTCGTTTTACATCCGTAACTATTTTTAAAAATTATGGTAACATAGTTTTCATATCCGTCAATATCTCTATTCACATATGTATTTGTAATTAAAAATGGATATCCATATCCCTCTATTTGCATCCCTACTGAAAAGGATACACCAAGAATTTACATGTAATAGATAGATTGGTAAAAGACGAACCTTTAGATTTTCAGCGAGTCCTCGAATTATAAACATGCAGACATTGTATTCGATGTAAAAGGTCCATAACACCTTTCTTTAAGGAAGATGTAATATGAGAAGGTATTATAGATCTCGTGCTTGCTAATATATGAGGTCTATTTAGTACCATAACATGATATGAACATCAATATTATGACACATTTATTGATCAGCATTCACAACATGGCTTTTTGTTCCTACTTTACCACATGTATGAAACCTTTGAAAAATTTAAATAATTCATGATTTCGGTTGAGAACCAAACATGAAGGAAGATCAATTCAATCTGATCGAGGATATGAGTACCTCTTAGATAAGTTCAAAAAATAGCTTATTGGGAGAGAAATTATTTCTATTCTCGCTCCCGCTGAACTCCTGAACTCAACCGAGTTGCAAAAAATACAACGGAATCAAACATGAAGGAATATTAAGCGAATTCGATCTAATCGAGGTTGTGAGTACCTCTCAACTAAGTTCAAAGAATAGCTTAATGAAAGAGAAATTATTTCCAATCTCACTCCGCCATGAACTCCTCAACTAAGCCGAGTTACAAGAAACACAACAGAACCATGCTAGGCATGGTGAGGTCAATACTAAAAACAGAAAAAATACCTTTTACTTTCAGAGTACATACAATAGAGACTATGACTTATGTCCTAAACAAGATTCCAAGAAAATGAGTACTTAAAAACCCTTTATAAGCTTTGGTTTCGAACAAAATCAAGTATCAAATACTTGAGAATTTTGTACTGTTTGGTCTATGCTAAAAACATGGATGCAAGCAAGTGGGAATACTGCACTAGAGATTACCTTTTCGTCATGTATGTGAAGAATGATATTAGATACCTACTATGGACTTGAGGCTCAAAAGGTATCTAGAAAAAAAATTAGAGAATGAATTCCTTAAAGGCTAAGATAACACCTAAGTATAGAAATTTACCGTATCCAGTGATACTGATATAAATCCAACACCAGAAATTTCGGAGTTGATAGAGGATGACACTCCTATGCCTCTAAGAAAGATTTCTAGGGCGGTAAGAACAACAAAAAGATATGGATTCCATATATCAGAAGAGTTTGATGATGATCCCACTTTATATGATGAAGCAGTAATAGATCATGACAAAAAAATGGACGCTAGCAAAGAAGTCCAAAGTAGGCTCCATGCATAAAATGGTGTACGAACCCTCAAGGATCCATTTAAAGGGTTGAACCCATTGGGTATAAATGGATATTAACGAGAAAAAGGGAATCTGATAGAAAGGTAGAGACCATTAAAGATGTATCATAGCTAAGGGCTAACACATAATAAGTCATTGATTACAATGAGGCATTCTCTCATGTGGTCATGGTTAAATCTATCATGATATTGCTAGTTATAGCTACATAACTTTACTAGAATATCTTGCAGATGGACGTTAAGACTGCATTCGTCAATAAATACCTCGATCATGATATCTATTTGGGATAGCCTCGAGACTTCACAGGAGAGGTAGTATGCAAGCTAAAGAAATCCATCTACATCCATCCTCAGTAAATCTTCTTGTAGTTATGATTTGATTCAAAATTCAATGGGGTGTATGCAAAAAATACTTAGCGAGAGTCAAGTGTTCCTCTACTTTAGTAGATGAGGGAATGATGTAGGTATAACGAAAAGTATCAAGATGTAATTGTCCCATACCTTCAAGATGAAAGATCTTGGGAATGCCTCATATGTCTTAGGACTATAAGTGTTTAGAAAAAAAATTACGACTAGGTTACATTGAAAATATTATGGAAAGGTTCCATATGGAAAATTCCAAGAAAGGCTTTCTTACCTCAAGACATAGTATGGGTATGTTTAAAGGGATGAATCCACAAGTACTAAGGAAAAGAAGGCTATGACTAGCCTTATGCATCACCTATGAGAAGCCTAATGTATGCCATAATGTGTACAATACTATACATATGCTATAAAATGGGCGTGGTAAGCTCAATAATGCTATGGAGATAAATACTAAATTGTAGTAAAGTGCATCTTCAAATACATAATAATGACTCAAGACTATATCTTAGTCTATGGGGATAGTGATATCTAAGTCCATGGATATTCTAACTTGAATTTTGAATCTGATGTGGATGATAGAAATCGACTGCCGAATATATTATTTTTTCTTGTTGGAAGGTAGCTAAATGTAGCTAGAAGCAAGCCATTGCGATTGTTTCGTTAGAGTTGACTATTGAGTGCATTTGATATGTAACAATTGCATTAGATGCAACAACTACATGAGATGAAATGATTGTTTCCATGATATATGCAAGTTTGCCACAGAACATTATTTCCACGAGATGTAGCGATTGTTTCCAAATTGTCAAGTAGTAATCATTACTACTTATAATCCACACCCACACTTAGTGAGTTTCAAATGTAGGACTATGTATAGGGGTAGGGGTATTATAACCTCAACTACTTATATTCGCAGTGTTCTCGTTGTGGCATGGTCCATCACTTATTTCCAGTGACAATGACGGTTGCACGCTCCAGATAGCTCTTTCCACTATCAGAGAGAAATTTGCTCTAATACCATTTGTAACAGAACATGTTGCGCTGACCGACAGAAATATGCAACTTAAATTTGCATGACCAAACCTATTACCGAATCATGCATGGTAATAAATGAGTATACAAAAATCATTCTCAAAAAGATCTATAAAATCCAATTCAAATAAAGAGTTTCATCATTACACCACCAATAATGGTATCGTTACAAAAGATCGATAACTAATATAATAACATTTCCTTGGTTCCAGTGGGCATGCATACATCCTTCATGTTCATGCAATAAATAATACAACATCGAATATCTTGATGAAACCGTTGCACGATCCTATCTGCATGATGAACCTTGTCATGCACTTAAAATAGATAAACACAATTTTGTATGAGCCTAATGCCCAATGAGGTCCATGCATGGAAATTCTAAGGTCTTTGAACCCATTACATTTCATGTGCTTGACTATTCATGGAAAAATATCATTGTGTGTGTAAATGTCTCATGCATGTCTAAGTCATTCCCTAACAAATGGCATATTGGTTTCTTCCATAAATATGAGTATACGTGTGCAATATATATCAAAATCATAAGCTATCATTTTTCATCATAAGATGTATGCTTCATGAAATTCATAACATTTATACATCTCCTTTCTCATTTAGATCACTCATTCATGTTAACATATTAATAGTTTTACAAGACTTTTGACATTTTAATATTTTAAATCATTTCCCTAATGACATATAGTGGTTTATATTTAAATGAACTATTTTCTTGTATAACATATAATGATTTACCTTTAACTAAACCATTTCCTTGCATAACAGGCTTGTCTTTAATTAAATCATTTTCTTACATAACATGTAATGGTTTACTTTTATAAACCTTTTCTTTTATAACTTGCAATGGTTTACCTTTATAAACCATTTCCTTGCATACTTATAATGGTTTACCTTTATAAATCATTTATATGTATAACTTTTCATGTACTTATCTTGTTATGTTTCAACCGTTGGCACTTGTGGTATATGACATGACATGACAGTGTAGCTATAACTGTAGAGGACTTAGCTTTTGCCTCTCTTGTTCCTTGCAACCATACGCCCTTGGATGATGTTGAGTTAAAACGACACCTTGCAATCATCCGTGTGACTCTTTATGAGTTTGTGCCATAATCTTATTTAAGGTTATCAAATTTATTCACTTAACTATAGCATGCTTCATGTTTTAAAATCTACGTATTATAACAATAACATTTATGTTATCTTCATACCAAGAGTTACCAGTTTAATAAAACATGATTCTAACAAGTATAATATATCTGGTCTCTTGCGACAATTTATGGCAGACAGATTCATGAAAAATTCCTTTTACAAATTTAGTTTATTAAATTTAACAATTACTAATTCATCTCTTATTCTCATTTGGTGTAATCAATCAATGGCGATGAATATCATTTCCTACACTAGGTTATATGTGGTCATTTCAACCTAATTATATAAATCTCAACACCTTTACATGATACTAAGGTATTAATTTCAGGTTACATAACATAACAATATCAACATCAATTTACATCGGTATAGATATTATAGTAATGTCTTTATATTTGAATTTTATAGAAATATTATATGTTTATGGGTTGTAAACTAATTGTTACGGATTTATTTTTGATGATGGAACATACATACAAAATTATCTACGAATCAACAAACATGTATGAAATTAGTCTAATTAGGATAGTTATTAACTTATTAATTTTCATGAGAGGATACGTCATATGGGTAATTACACTCATTTTCCTCCTACCACAAGAATGTTATGCTGTTGGTAGCTATAAAGTTCCTATGTGTGTTTTATTTTTATTTGGTAATATAAACATAATTTTGGTAATCTAATAAAGGGTGCATAGGCTATTTCTTCCTATGGATACCTAATAACCAGATGAAAAAATGATTATGTGTCTTAGATCATGTTCTCAGCAATGAACTTGTGTTGAATCTAATATCTCTACCACCACTTTTCTTATCCGATTACATAAGCGAGTATTAATCCAGAAAGGTTCAATATATGGATTAACTTATGGCGTCGGAACATCCTTTTAACTGTCATATTTCAATTTAACATCACGCATACATGTTATTCTATAAAATTGACACACGCGTTTAGAGATCGTAATTCGAATATGACTTTTGTTGATATGTGAAATCCTATGTCAACACATACCTTAAGTTTAACGCGTATCTCTTTCCACCACAGTCATTGCGACTTCTTTCGATCACGTATTCGCAAGCTCGTCTCATCCGAAGTTGAGATCTCCAGCGAGGATACCAACATGTCTAAATTCACTCATTGATGAAGAGGATTACAAGGATGAGAATGTGAAACATGTCCTACAACGAAATGAAGTATGTACATCTCCATCATCACTAATTCTTGAACATTTTCAAGTTATGCTAGCATCTTGAGGTGAAAATTATGTTTAGATTAAAAAATTGATACCAACAGATTTTGAAAACCACAGTGATGTGCATTGATTTAAATGCATATATATTCACATTAGAGGTAAATGGGGCTGCCCCCAGGGAGTAGCCAACTTGGCTACTCCCACCCCTATTTTTCCCTCATTTTTTTATTTTTTTGAAAAATAAAAATTTGTATATTCATCATTATATCCCTCTCACATTCTATTAAAATTTTGTCAGAAACAGAGACTCCTACGGCCTCCATCCAAACATGGTCGATTTAAAAAATCCTGCGACCGTTAAAAAAAATGACGTCTGGATGGAGGGCTTAGGAGTCTCTGTTTCTGACGAAATTTTAATAGAATGTGAGAGGGACATAATGATGAATATACAAATTTTTATTTTCCAAAAAAATAAAAAAATGAGGGAAAAATAGGGGTGGGAGTAGCCAAGTTGGCTACTCCCTGAGGGCAGCCCCATTTTACCCTTCACATTAACCATGGCCGATTAGGAGGGTTTCATATCTTATATTTACATTCTAAAACGGAATATAAAGAACGACCGATGCATAACATCTATATGTTGAAAGTGCTTGAAAGATTACACAAATATGCCAACTTTTCTCGCAACATACCAAGGAAAAACCCTATCATATCTTCAATTTTCCATGGATATGGAAAATGTTCATATGTAAGCCCGCAACAATTATACAATCATCTCCATGCATAACTTCAAAACGACTATTAGATACTCCATCAAAAAATAATATATTATACCATCATATCATATAAAAATTATAAACTACTCAACTTCTACTCACTTGAAACTCCAATACAATCACATCATAATAACTACTCACTTTTTCAAATTTCAATACAATCACATCACAACAAATCTAACCCCGCTTTAACCCCTTATCCAAACACCAAAACACAAAAATATGTTACCCTCTACCAGTTTAACCCGGTCTAATTCGCGTACCAACGCATCCTTAGTGTCTTGAAAAGTAGGTTCAAAGTGTTTGGATCACTAATCATTCTGCAAGTTCCCCAATCAATTAAGGGTGTCTTGGATGTTAAGATAAGTTCGCGGCCATGTAAGACACTACATGTATAAAGTGTTTTTTTGTTAGGTTTGAGGCTGAAAGATCGTCAGAGGATTCTCACGATCATTTAGTGCCTAATTGTGGAAATTAGCTAAAGTAGAGATTCTATTAAGTATGAAAAAAATGTTGATGACTCTTTCATGTGGAGGAGATGCAATTACAATATGTAAGCAAACTCAATGCATGAAACTATCCATCTACAATGGGTAAATAAGAGAAGGATATATGTCATCCTACTAGAAAATTAGAAATGGAGTCGGACATGATCTCTGTGTAGGAAGATATAGTTGGGTTATAGAAAACCTTTTAATTCCAACCCGTGCTGGACATAGATACAAAAGAACCTTTTGTGGGCATGTCTGCAAATTACCCAACAAACATTGAGGTTTAGGCAAATACCTCACACTAATCTCTCTATTCGTTTTTGCCCTATTCGTGTGTTGTTGTTGCTGCATCTTTGTTGGAGAACATGGGATAATCATTCTCTCTTCTTCTCTACCTCCCAATTGCTAGGGTCGGGCTGATGTGCTAGGGTCGGGCTGATGTTCGTTGCCGGAGATCACGTCGAGGAGGAGCCAAGTTAGGGATGTCATGGAGCTTGTTAGGGTAGTATCTTTAGGTCACATTTCTCCATCTTCTCTCTTTTTTATTTATGTTGGTGTGATTCATTGTTGATACACCTTTGGAAGAAGGATTTGGCCTTGTATAGCTTTGAGGGAGAACATTTCATCGTTGTATCTAGTGGAGAAGTTTGATTGGGTCGAGTGGACCTCGTGATTTCCCCCCTCTCATTTTGGAGATTTGCACGCTAAAATCTCTCATCCATTTGTGGTTGATTTTTTGGTTGTGATTGTGATTGATTATTGTTATTTGATTGCCCATGGTTCTTATTGCCCTTTGATTTGATTTTGTTCATCTGTTAAGTGCTCGATTTAATCCACACTTTCTGCAATATTTGTGGGATTGCTTGTTCCCAACAAGTGGTATCAGAACTTGTTAAATGGTGTATTACATGTCGAAGTTTGGTTCAAATCAAACGATTCGTCTTAATGAGTCTAATTACAATTTGTGGAAGAACAAAATAAAGGATATTCTATATGTGAATGGTGCACCTTCCGGTGTTCCCACACAAAAGCCTGGAACCAAAACAGATGAAGAATGAACATTTGAACACGAGCAGGTTTGTGGTTTCATTAGACACTCTATTGATGAAAATGTCTACAACCACATTCAAGATGAAAGCTAGCCATGCTAGAAGCCTATGGTTGAGTTGAAAAATCTTTATGCATCCAAGATGAGAAGTAACAAATTATTTCTTCTCAAGAGAATGATGAACTTGAGGTTTACGGATGGTAGCTCTGTGCTAGACTTTCTGAATAGTTTCCAAGGCATTACAAGTCAATTAACGAGCACTGGCATAAAACTTGAAGATGAGCCATTGTGACTATTGTTGCTTGCTACTCAACCGGATTCTCGGGAGACTTTCAAAGCCTCACTTAATCACTTTGCAGTAAACGGGTTATTTCTTTGGAGACTATCAAGTCTAGCATTCTCAATGAAAAGATGCGAAGAAAAATCCGAGGAAGCTCTTCACATTCAGAGGTTCTTGTCACAAAGAACATGAAGAGGAGCATGAACAAGAACGATAAGGGTAGGTATAATAGCAAGGGTAAGTTCAAGTCCAAACATCAGAACATGGAGTGCAACTATTGCAAGAAGAAAGAGCACATCAAGAAGTATTGCTTCCAATTCAAGAGAGATAACATGAATGGCGATGATAAGCAGGAAAAGAAGAACGCCAACATTGCTGCAACTACACAACATGAGCTCATTGTTTGTGATGAGAAGATGATGGATGTCACACATGATGGTACTTCTTGGTTTTTTATAGTGTTTTTCACTATACGTTACATCTTAAAGAGAGTTCTTCTCTTCTTACATAGATGGTGATTTTAACACACAGAAGATGGGGAATGGTTCTTTCTCCCGTGTTGTTGGCAATAACAATGTTGCATTGAAGAATGCCAATGGAGAGATGTTGAGACTCAAAGATGCAAGGCATGTACCAAACATGCACTTGAATCTCATTGATGAAGGACACCTCAACACTTTTAGTGGCAGGTTGTGGAAGCTTACCCTGGGATTCTTTGTTGTTGCTCATGGAAATAAGTATAGAAGCAATCCAGAGCATGGATGCAAATATTTACCTTGATATGACACATGGGATCAAGATGTCAATTCCATTGAGTTGTGACATCAACGATTGGGGCACATGAGTGAGAAGGTTTTGCAGTACTTGGTGAGAAAGTGCTGGAAGATTTCAAGAAAGAGAAGATGGAGAGATGTACATGTTGCTTGGCTAGGAAGCAGACGAGAGTCTCCTTCAAGAGCCATCCATCTTGTAGGAAGATGCATGCATTGGATTTGATTCACACCGATATTTGTGATCCATTGAAAGTACATTCTCTTGGTGGTGCACTTTATTTTATTATAATTATTGATGATTTTTCCAATAAAGTTTGGATTTATGTCTTGAAGAGGAATGACCAAGTCCTTGGAGATTTCAAGGATTTCCATGCAATAGTTGAGTGATAATCTGGAAAAAAGTTTAAGTGCATCCGCATTGACAATGGTGGTGAATACATTGGACGACTTGATGAGTATCACATACCTCATGGCATTAGGCATCGGAAGACTACATCCAAGATGCCACGATTGAATGACATTGTAGAGAGAATGAATAGGACCTTGATAGAGCGAGTTAGACGCCTCCTCTTTGATGCTAAATTGCCTAATTCCTTTTGGTGTGAAGCATTTTTTATTGTTGTTCATGTTATTAATTTCTTTCCACATGTATCCTTGGATGGTGATGTTCCTAACAGGATTTGGCATGGAAAGGATGTCTCATACAACCATCTGTAGGTCTTTGAATGATACACATTTGTGCATTTTCCTGAGTATTAAAGGTCTAAGTTGGATGCAAAGATGAATCAATGTATTTTTTTTGGGAATATGACCAAGATGAGCTTGGCTACAAGTTGTATGATCCAGTTGATAAGAAGTTGTTGAGGAGAACAGATGTGGTCTTATTCGAAGGCCAAACCATTGAGGACATCCAGAAAGCTGCTAAAGACTCTCCTTCGAGCAGTTATAAATCAAATGATGTCGATCTAGATGTTGGAAATGCGAGCCCACAACGAGCCATTGTGCAATAAATGTTATTGCATATATCATTCCCTGATCTGAAATGAAGAGTGAATAATTTGCATAATAGGTCCCTTAGTACAATTAAGGTTATGTACCATGGCCATCTTAATAATCATGCAGCTGTTGATTCAACTATTGAATCATAGAGGCTGGTGCTTGGATGGATATCTAAAGGGTTAGATTGATGACTCATCAAGCACCGTCAAATGATTGTTAAGAGATGATCTCCAACCTGAGTAGGAGATGGCAATCCTTATCTCTAAAGGGTGATATCTGACCGACCTCTTGATGCAGGTCAGATGAATACCCATTCATCACTCTTTATTCTTATAT
The DNA here is from genome assembly GCA_037367405.1 of Ottelia alismoides. NCBI lineage: Eukaryota > Viridiplantae > Streptophyta > Magnoliopsida > Alismatales > Hydrocharitaceae > Ottelia > Ottelia alismoides. Next base: position 663,949 of record JAZKJV010000296.1, on the reverse strand, counting down.
TTTAGCTACAAAAACCTTTGCAAATGCATGTATATTCATGTAAATACAAATAATTACCAAAAGCATGCATTGTATAAAGTTAAATAATTAGCATGTTTTTGTACAAAAATAAAAGAATAAAGAGTAAAAAGAAAAAGAGGGAAATTTTTAGAATAAATATTGAGCGACCTAATCCCAAGGGAGGGCTCAGCATGGGCCTGACCGCATAAAAGCCAAAGTAGAGGGAGATATGGGCTCATGTGTGTAAATATATTTGTAAATATAATAAAAATATTTTCCTCCAAAAAGAGAATAAAATGGGCTTGTATATATATATATATATTTATAAATATAAAAATCAAAATAAAAATAGAAAACTAAAAAAGAAAACAAAAACCTTCACCTTGTGCATATTCATCATGTACATAGCCACTCTTATATTTATTCTACCTTATAAATAAATAAAATTAAATTCCATAAAATTTGTAAATACTCTATATTTTATGGTGTAAATAAATAAATTAAAAACCATTAAAACAAAAACAAAATAAAAATAACAAAATTAAAAACCCAAAAATATCTTGTAAATACACCATGTAAATACATATACATATATATTTATTTCACCCTTGTATATAAATAATAAAAATAAAATAAAAATACTCTTTTGTTCTTAATTTTATACTATAAATAAATAAAATATAAAATGGGATTAAAAATGCACAAAAATAACAAATTAAAAATCAAAAATTAAAAAAACCCTATATTGTATATATACCTATGTATAGTACTATATTGTAAATACCCTATTTTTACTTTGAAAAAATTAATTAAAAATCACAAAAAATAGAAAAAATTAAAACAAAAATATTTCATGTTTTGACTTTTCAATAATTCGGCCATTAGCTATTTTTAATTTAATTTCCAAATATTTGCCACGCGGCCGCTTCCCATTGGTCCAGAGGGGTTGTTGACCGCCCGGTCAACTCCCCCCAGGACCACCTTCCACGGGTTTTGGTTCACGGACCCGGTTTCTCGGATTTTCCCCATCCATACCCGATCACCATCTCCCTAAACCACGGGTCCATCTTCTTCTCCGCACATCCGACACCCTCGCCGGAGTATCCGCCTCGGGATCCACGCATCCCATTGCCCTACCCGACCACATCTTCCCGGATCCTCCACCGTATAAAGCTCGAGCTCCGCCACTCCATTTCCTATCTTTGGCTCATTTGCTCCACCCTCAGTGACCTCCAGTGCTCGAGTGAGAGTGACAGCTTGCTCCAGGTGCTGTCGCAGCGAGGAGAGGGGCAGGGACCCACTGATCCGGCGGTGTGCTCCGCCGTGCTCCGCCCAGAGCCGGAGCCAGAGCCTCGGACATCGACGCTCCTCGAGGCAAGGACCGAGAGCTGCACAAGCTCCTTCCCAGTCGAATCATCCACCTAGGTAGACCTAATTTCCTTTCCTTCTCGTTAATTTCCGATTACCCCCAATTTGCCGCTCCGCCGACCACCTTCGATTCCGGTCACGTCCCCCATCCATTCGACCATCGGGCTGAACCATAGCCTTCGCCTTCCTCCCGCGCACCTTCTTCGCACTTCGATTCAACCCAGCTCGCACAGGAGCTGGGGTTCGAGTTCCTCCGTCCATCCCCTCGCCGGAGCTCGCCCGTACCGACTCCCAGACCACTTTCACCACGCCTAATGGGGTCGAGGCAGTTTGCCCTCGACCCGCGAGCTTTCTGGTGCATTTTGCAGGTTCATCCAAGCCCATCTGAGGGCTTGGACCATTCGGTCCAGGAGCTCTGCCTCCGCCGACCTCGCCGGAGCTCTCCAGGGCTCGGTTGGGTCATCGGAGGCCACTACTCGACGCAGAAGTCTCCCACGCACCTTCTCCGATCTTCAGCGAGCTTCCAGGAGGACACCAGCATCGCCACGAGCCTGGCGAAGTTCGCCGGCGCCTAGTTCATCCAGCATCCTCCTCAGCCGTCCGATCGCCCCCGCGCTCCAGACTTGATCGTGCTCGTCCATTTGAGGAGTGTCCCTGACCGCCAGATCCTTCGGGGGTCGATCTCCACCGTTGATCCAGCGAGGCTTAGCCGCGACACGTCTTCACCATCAGATCCAGCACGTGGCGAAGCCCCGACCGTCCGATCAGCGTCGAAGACTCCTTCGTTGGGTGCCACCCGCATCTCAGCCGTCCATTCACCACGTGGCGCCCATCCAGCCGTCTTCATTAATAAAGGGTAATTTACCCTTAGGCCCTTCCTTTTACTTTATTTCGTGTTTAGTCTTGTAAATATATAGTTTAGTTGTTTAGTTGTTGGTACAATTGCACTGAGGACCCTGCGCTTTATTTTATTTGCTTATATACCCCTGTGTATAGTGCAGCACGTGCATCGACACGTGCTTTGTTGGGTATTTTGCATTATTAGCAATGTAGTTCTGGTTTGTTCTGAATTGAATGAAAACTTTTAGATAATTGCTTTTATACCCTTGTGCGTGAATTAATTGTGCATGTGTGTGTATTAGTGGGTAAATTACAAACAAGTCCCCAGACTTTTGGTACCTATTACCAAGTAGTCCTAGGACTTAGTTTTCCTTACATTTTGGTCCCTGAGTGCCTCAGGCACGCGCGACGCACGTGTTTTCCTGGGTATTTTGCACCGGACCCCCAGAGCTTTGGGTATTTGCACTCAGGTCCCTGTGCACAGTACCTAACTTTTATTTTTGAATAAAATATCAAATCAACTCAAAATTCCATGAAAATTGGACACATGGCTCCTGCCATATTGTAAAATTTTCTAGAATTTTTGGGGACATTTTTGATTTCATTTGCTATTTTTAAAAAATCAAAAATATGCATTTTCTTTACTGTCTGAATTGAAAAATCACAAAAAATAATAAACTTATCTAAAAATTACAAAAAATTAGCTACTGTTTATTTTGTTGTGTTTGACTTTCTGGCCAATTTTAGCCATTTTTCATCATATAAAACTCCTAAAAATTGAAAAACACCTGAAAACTAATAAAAATTATAATAAACAATCTAAAAATCCAAAAACAAGAATTCCGGTGCCCAAATTTTCCTTAACTCTCTAGTTTATAGGAAAATTGCCTCCAGGAGCTAAATAGGCCTCTTTGCATTTTAAATTGGCCTTTTACTCCTGACTGGACAATACCTTTATTTTCTTGCACTCTTTGATTTTTAGAAAATAAAATAAAAATCAGAAAAATCCCAAAAATTCACCAAAAATAGTAAAAAAACATAAAACACACAAAAATATTTTTATTGGAATTTTTGACTGATTTTTGATGCATTAAATAATTGCTTGAACTTGGTTGTTTCCTTTGCTTCTTTATTCTCCTTATTAATTAAAAATCTAAAAAAATTTAAAAACACTTAAAAATCCACCAAAAGTAGTTTCTCTTTATTTTTGACTCTTTTTGACTACTTCGTAGGCCGCAAGGCCATCACGTGCTCCCTGAGTCCGACCCTGGTCGCTATACCAGGCTAATCTAATAGCCAGGGCCACTATTTGATTTTCATTAATTTTCTATCTCTGTTTGGTGGTCTATTCCTTATTTTTCTTGATCGACCGAATTATTCCTCTCGATCCGGGTCGCAACGACCCTTGAGTGACTTTATATTTTATCCCGGATTGATTGAGCGGATTTCTCGGGACATCAAGGTCCTCTGCATAGGAATAGAGATTCGGAGGTATCAGATTAGTAAGGTCAACGAGTTGACTTAACGAGATCGAGATAACCAAAGTCCTATATCGTATGTTGTCATGATATAGGCACACATCCTCTGACCGGAGACAGATGTGTTACTATATGTCTGAGTATGTACATTTGGCAGACCAATAGGTTGATGACCTAACCAAGGTCTATAAACCGGCGTACTGGTGTGCATATAAGGGCATATGAGTAATATGATCTCTCAAAGGGATCATACAGGTTAAGTTACTGAATCGGAAGGCATGAGCTCACTCATGAGATATTGGGAAGAATCAAATTTCATGCGCATGGTCGCCTCGCTGTAAGTTTGATATATACTTTTGGAAAGTATATGATCAAGACCTAGGTATGATATATGCTTTTGGAAAGTATATGATCGATACCGACTCCCAATGATAGAATGAGAAACTTACAGATAAAACCATGAAGTAGACAGTGTAAAGTTGATCTAATACTTCGGGTTTATTCTGGGTCTTCCAGTATGCAGGATGTACAGGTATTGGGAATACCTGAGGGTGATGTGATCATAAACGATTGTATAACCATGACGCTTCCATTCCTAGGGAGTGATGAAACGGTTCTGGATTTTAGTGACTCCTCTCAGTAGAGAAGTAATCTGATCTTAGTCCAAATGTTAGACATTGATCTGAATGTGATTCAGATGCAATAAGAAGATTAGATTTACGGTTTTGATTTAATCAAGCATCTATGGGAGGCCCGCGATCTGGATTTGAGATACGATCTCAATATCCATGTCACTATACGTGGAACAATACAATCGTCCTGTCCTTATCTCCAAGTATCTGAGGAGAGATCGCATTATTCTTGAATGGTTCGAGAATAATTCCATAAGATCTAAGCAATAAAGAAACGATGATTAAATGTGATTTAATCATATTGATGTATGAAGAAATTATCCAATGTAATTAAATGTGATTTAATTATTATGGATAAGAATAATGTGGATAGAAATATCCAATTATTCATAATATATTATAAATGTGATTTATAATGTATTAGAGAGAGCTAATTATAATTTATATGTGTTTATTAATTATTATGTGTATTGGATACACATTGTGTAATTAATTGACAATGTAAATTATATGTTGTTTTGGATTGTGAATATGATTCACAATTTTTCAACGGCAAGATTGCAATATTCTCAAATATAATTGTGAATTATTTTTGAAGAATAAAACCCAACAATAGTCGTTGAAAATAAATAAAGAGATTTCCATGGAGATATGCAATCTCATGACATTCATGAGATTGGTCTCCTCATGGAAAGCTTGGGCGGCACCCAATTCCAAATAGGAATGGGTGGCCGTCCATATGGAATGTACATGGAGATGTAATCTCCATGTATATTCTCTCCTTATTTATTTGGTGTAATTTTGGATTGATTTATATTTGATTTTGCCAAATATATTTTAATCTAAATTTGTTGGTTTCACCAACAACAATCTTGACCATTGGATTGACATAAATCAATTTCATCTATTGATTTTATATGTCCCATGGATTGAGATCCATGGATCCCAAAATCCTATAAATAGAGGCATACCATGCTTTCTCTTTACATGAAATATTTGAGCTCTCTCTCTCTCTCTCTCTCTCTCTTTTCTTCATACACGACAACCCTCTCTTCCTCTATTTTTGGTGGCTGTCCACCATACCCTAGAGGAGAGAATCGTTGACGCTCTCGCCACTGCGCCGCCGCTTCGACGTTCTTTAGTTCTCCGTCTTCTTGGAGTTCTCACTCACGAAGGAGACGTTCGATCTCGTACGACGAGATTAGGAGCAACTACGCTTGGATCAACTTCTTGGATTGCGAGGACAACGCGGTTCATCCCCGCGCTCGCAAGCGGTCTCACCGACAATCGGACTTGAGACAGGAGGTCTCTTTTCTTAGAGACTCGATCAACCACGCTTCAAGAGGTATTGCATTATACTTGTTGTGGTTATTGATGAAACGATCTGAGAATCGTTCTCGGATCATGTGGTTTCATCGAAAGAAAATTTTTAAATTCCGCTGCACCGAACCACTAGTACGACTAGTCGTTCTTCGTCGTATCCGATACGATGATCACGCTTCCGTGATGTGCTTAAGGATAATCCCATATCCTTTAAGTGGTATCAGAGCCTTAGGTCGACGGTTTTGAATATGATTCGAAAACCGATGACGACTTGGGTTCGTTAAGGTCGCGAAAGTTTTTTATCGCATTTGATTTCACATATCTGTTTAGTAAATAATTTTGGCCATATTTAAAATGTTTAAGCACGAATTATTTACTTGGATTTTATTTCCCATTAAATAAGGAAAACATAGGATCTGAGTTTGCGTAAATCGGATTTCGTATGCTCTAGATATGGTTGTTTTAATGAACATGTATGCACTGTTGCGGGAACAGTAGATTTTAACATGATTAAAGAGTTAATTACTGTTATCATCTGCCTCGAAATACATGAAACATCACTTGGTTTCTGTCTTAAATCAAGTTAGCAATCTTTAAAAATTGATTTTGATTAATTTGGATTTAAATTGATTGAGATATGTTAATTTTAGTGAGTAGGGGTCACTACTGAAATTACAGTCCTAATCTAGAACCAAGTGATTGTCAATTAGTGAAATTAATTGTTAATTTCGTGAAATAATCACGAAAAATATTTGTAAAATATTGGAAGATGATTATTTACATAATTGACTTGGCCTCAACCAATTAATTGATTAGATTTGATCTAAATCTTAATTGGAAACACAATCATCAAACTTGATGTTTGATTAGTGATTGTCATTTAATCAATTAGTTAAATTAAATTGTTTAATTTCCTAAAATAACTGTGCATAAATATTTGTGAAATATTTGATGATAATTATTTCCTTAAATGACATTGCCTTAACCAATAATTGATTAGATGTGATCTAGATCACTAATTGGTTACATGATCTACATGATCAATATTCCAACAAACATGTTGCTTGAATAGGACTTGGGATTTGTTTAGAAAATCTCATTATAATGTTAATCAAAAATTGTTTTGATTATTATTATATGGTATAATTTTAGTTGAAGAACCGATGATCATCTCAAGTACAAAGTGATTTATTTTGCATTATCCTTTCCCGAGGTGGATATGGTGTTTAGTCGGAGAGCATTGGGGTTGCGGGTTGCAACGTATGTGGTCCGTCCCACTCTCGTCGGTACTGGTCATGACAGCGGGTAGGGTTAGTATAATGCTTAAGAAATCATGATGTATTTCTAATTATTATAATTCGAAATAATATGTATTTAAGATAATACCATAATTCAAATAACAATAAAATATTTGTTGGATATTAATTGGATCATTAATTTAATATGATTAGATTGATTGGAATCCAATTAAAATTAAAACACTCTATTATGAATAGGGATGTTATTTTCCTTGGAAGAATTAATCATAATGAATATGATTCATAATGGTTGATTAAAATTTGAATATGATATAGAGGATCACATAAGTGACATCCATGGTCTCCCGTCAAGGCGGAGGGTTCTGTCGCCATGATTGTATGTAGGAGACGCCTTTCCGAAGTGACAACTCTTGTATTCAAGCGCATCTAGATCGGGCTCTTCGCTTTTCGAAAGAGTAAGGACGTATGCGTAGTGACCCCAATATCGGGTCCTCATATTATTGGGGCGATATTGGATTACACATGGCGACGGTTGGTTCAATTAATGACGGGTCAACATTGCCTTAGGGGTGGTGGGCCCGGGTGTTAAAGACCGAATTGGGAAATGCAAGTTGGACTTGCAAGGCGGAATGTGTTCTCGCTTCTTTTTATCCGAGTTGTAGGTTCTCATATTATTGGGATGCAACAAAGATAAGGAAGGAGATCCCAGATCTTGCTTGAGATATAATGGTAAGTATATCTCTTACATTGAAAGTGATTAAGGGAATGAACTTTTAGTGTTGACAAGGCAAGACAACTTTGATATAAAAATTCCTAAATCAAAGTAAAATATGTGTATATATAAGTATATACACTTATGCAAATTTCTTATTTCAGATAATCCTTCATTAAACCCACTCAATGTTATACTCAATGATAACCAATAAAATATCATGGATTGATCTCATAATCCAGATATTGCACTTGCAGTTGGACACATAATATATGTGGTTGCAATGTGCAAGTTTCCTCATAATAATGAGGAATGACAATTAAATGGATAATAGGACTACAACCATAGGGTTTGTATGTCTCTATAGTCTTGATCTCTCATCGGATGTACTTTGGAAGTGATATGTTGATGATGATCGCAATTGTTAAATAATCCTTATAAAATTTATGAAGATATTCTGACATACATATGTGCTCTTGACATTTAACACGAATGAGATGGTTTACTGCATCATGCAGAATGGTGGCTCTATAAGAGATGATGTATTCAAATTGTTTGAGTACCTACCTGAACCTAGGTTTTAAGAGCTTAGATGGATGTAGATACGATGAGTGTCATCGTTCTACTGTCTATACTCTTGTCATTCATGAAGCTTCATAATATTCATAGTGTATGAATTTAATGAAGCATGTATAAATGTAGAAATGCTCTTACATTGAATTCTTTTTGAATTTAAGATAAGAGACCCTTAGTCTTAAGCAATGGTTGCTCACAGATAAAGGGAGCACAGTGGAAGCATGGGTTGGACCCAAGTAAGAAGTATAGTCAAAGAGTTGACTGTACCTCTGTGACTTCCATATGACATCCAAAGAGTTGGATGAATGCCAATACTGCAATAAATTGATGTGTTGATAGTACGACTATCAAGTCTGTCCAGAATCCTTAGAGAAGGACTCAGATGGAGCATCAGAATAATCTATACAAATCATTGATATTGACTTACTTACTAAATAAGATAAAGTCTAATAATTGTATCTCAATCTTCTAACAACACTTGCAATGGTTGCATATGTTTTAGAAAACTGGAAAAATTTGATCTTAAGGTTTATAGTTATCCAGATGGACATTGATGCAATTATTGCAACAATTTCCATTGGATCACTAGACTTCATAATTTAAGTGGGAGAGCCCTTAGTCTTAGAGAATGTCTCTATGACCTAGACATTAGAATACACTCATTGTTTGTTTCTAAATGTTGGAAATAAACATGAATTCTGGAATGGACCTATCATAAAGAGTTATGATGAGATATTTCAGAAAGTAATCTAAAATCTAGTGGACTCCACTAAATTAGAAAATTAATGAATGGTTCATTAACATTTCTAAATACTGAAATTAAACCTCAAGATCAATAGGAGGATGAAGATCATTTGACAATGATCTAGCATCAAGCCTTGGACATTTGTCTATTGATTTGATCAATAGAATAGTAAGAAATGAAACTTTAGAATGTCTAAAATTTCAAAACTTACATACTTATGAATATTGTATTCAAAGTAAAATGTCCAATACACCCTTCTTTGGGAAAGGTGTAAGATGTCAAGGTATTCAGGATCTCATACATGTTGATGTATGCGGATCATCTATATCATAGTAAACATTATGGATATGTGATATCTGTTGATGATTATGTATGATATGAGATTTCTTCTCTTCACCTAAGAAACCTTTGAAATGTTCAAAGATTTCATTATTTTTGGTTTAGAACTAAAGTTTGAAGGAAGATAAAATGAATTTGATCTAATCTAGGTAGCAAGTACCTGCTAGATAAATTCAAAGAATACCTTATGGAGATATGAATATCATTTCTATCTCAATCCTCCTAACACACCTTGACTCAGTAGAGTTATAGGGAGATACAATTGGATCATGTGTGACATGATTCGATCAATGATGAATTTTTAGCATAAATTCCTCTTAGTATCCATGTATATATGTAGTAGAGACTACATATAATTCCATGCAAGTAAGCTGGAATTGAGCACTTGAGAGTGCTGCTTCATTAGGAAAATAAAGGATGGTATTGGATACCTACCTTATGACCTTGAGATTCTTTAAATATCTCATCTCTGAAAATGTGATTCTTAGAGGTTGAGACTCTTGAGAATCAAGATGAAAATGAAGTGTAGGAACTCATTTAATCTTGAGAAGATAATGAGGCTCCTGAAATTGGAAACTAAAAGGACAATTGAAGATGAAACACTAATACCTCTTCACATGAGTTTGAGGATGGATTCCATGTGTCAGAGAAATCTGAGAATGATCGAACTTCATGTGATGAAGCTTCTGAAGATCATAGCATGGATAGATGGATGTTAGCAATAAAAGTCTAATGTAGACTTTATATACAAGTGTTGTATATGGACCCTCGAGGATCCACCTATATGGGTAAGACCTGTAAAGGTGCAATTGGATCTACAAGAGAAAGGGAACCTGATGAGAAGGTAGAGATCTTCAAAGCACGGTTTGTAGCCATGAGCTACACACTGGAAGAGAAGACATTGCTTGCAATGAGACTTGCTCTTCGGTGACCATGCTTAAAACCATCAGAATATTGCTAACCTTAGCTACACAACTTGACTATTGCATCTTTAAGATGTAAGTAAATATTGCATTCCTCTACGAATACCTCTTTGAGGATATTCACATGAAGTAGCTCCAGGGCTTCATGGTTGAGGAAAGCAAGGTGTGCAAGCTAAGGAGTCTATCTATGGACTCAAATAAGCTTCTTGAAGTTGGACCATAAGATTTGATGGAATTATAAATGTTATGATTTCAGATAGAATCTTGATGAGCCATGTGAAGCTTAGTGGGAGTGCCTTTGTGTTCATCGTACTAAATGTAGATGATATCCTAATCATTTAAAATGATATAAGGATAATTATAAGTGTTTTATTATCTGGTTGTTCCATAACTTGAGATATGATCTCAAGGATACCTCTTAGATCTTAGTTTTGAAGTTGTTCAGGAGCAAAGAGAAGAGGGTATTGGGACTGTCACATTAATAGTACATCTTGGACATATTCCATTTTATGGAAAATTCCAAGAATGGCTTCCATCCATTAAAATATGGTACTGACCTATCTAAAGGGACAATACCTCAAAGAGTTGAGGAAGTGAATGCTAGAACTACTTGCCCTTGGGCATCAGTTCTGAGAAGCCGGGTGTGTACTGGATGTGTACAAAAGCCAGATGGTTGCCATGCAGTGGGAGTAGTAAATTGTTACTAATCCTACTATGGAAATAAAACACTTGATTGCAGTACTAACAAAATCTTCGTAGATGACAAGTTTTTTTGAGATAGTGATCTCAAAGTCTTATCTTCAAAGCCTAAGACTTTATAGATAGAGATCTAAAAGGTCTTAACTGTAGATACCTTAAGAGATAGTGATCTCCAGGAATAAGGGTATTCTGATAAGGATTATGGAAATATTGGTTATGATAATTGTTAAGCCGTAGTGTCAAGGACACTATAGTTTTTAACAAGATTAAGTATTGATTGCATAAGATGCAACATTCGCATTAGATGCGAGCACTGTTACTGGGGATATGCAAGTGCCGTAAAAGGACTTGGCGTAGTCTCACGGGAACATAGTGGCTGATCAGCTTACCTAGCTATTTTCTAAATAGCCTATGATTGTCACATGAGTGCGAGTTTAAATTATTAGCCCATTAATGGCTCTTTGGGCTAGTGGGAGATTGTTGGAAATGCGATCCCACGACGAGCCATTGTGCAATAAATGTTATTGCATATATCATTCCCTGATCTGAAATGAAGAGTGAATAATTTGCATAATAGGTCCCTTAGTACAATTAGGATTATGTACCATTGCCATCTTAATAATCATGCAGTTGTTGATTCAACTATTGAATCATAGAGGCTGGTGCTTAGATGAATATCTAAAGGGTTAGATTGAGGACTCATCAAGCACTGTCAAATGATTGTTAAGACATGATCTCTAGCCTGAGTAGGAGATGGCAATCCTTATCTCTAAAGGTTGATATCTGACCGACCTCTTGATGCAGGTCCTCTGCATAGGAATAGAGATTCGGAGGTGTCAGATTAGTAAGGTCAAAGAGTTGACTTAACGAGATCGAGATAACCAAAGTCCTATATCGTATGCTGTCATGATATAGGCACACATCCTCTGACCGGAGACAGATGTGTTACTATATATTTGAGTATGTACACTTGACAAACCAATAGGTTGATGACCTAACCAAGGTCTATACACCGGTGTGCTGGTGTGCATATAAGGGCATATGAGTAATACGATCTCTCAAAGGGATCATACAGGTTCAGTTACTAAACCGGAAGGCATGAGCTCACTCATGAGATATTGAGAAGGATCAAATTCCATGCGTATGATCGTCTCGCTTTGGAAGCTTGAATGAATTTGTAGGTTTGATATATACTTTTGGAAAGTATATGATCAAGACCTAGGTATGATATATGCTTTTGGAAAGTATATGATCGATACCGACTCCCAATGATCGAATGAGAAACTTACAGATAAAACCATGAAGTAGACAATGTAAAGTTGATCTAATACTTCGGGTTTATTCTGGGTATTCCAGTATGCAGGATGTACAGGTATCGGGAATACCTGAGGGTGATGTGATCATAAACGATTGTATAACCATGACGCTTCCATTCCTAGGGAGTGATGAAACGGGTCTGGATTTTAGTGACTCCTCTCAGTAGAGAAGTAATCTGATCTTAGTCCAAATGTTGGACATTGATCTGAATGTGATTCAGATGCAATGAGAAAATTTGATTTGTGTTCTTGATTTAATCAAGCATCTATGGGAGGCCCGCGATCTGGATTTGAGATACGATCTCAATATCCATGTCACTATACGTGGAACAATACAATCACCCTGTCCTTATCTCCAAGTATCTGAGGAGAGATCGCACTATTCTTGAATGGTTCGAGAATAATTCCATAAGATCTAAGCAATAAAGAAATGATGATTAAATGTGATTTAATCATATTGATGTATGAAGAAATTATCCAATGTAATTAAATGTGATTTAATGATTATGGATAAGAATAATGTGGATAGAAATATCCAATTATTCATAATATATATAAATGTGATTTATAATGTATTAGAGAGAGCTAATTATAATTTATATGTGTTGATTAATTATTATGTGTATTGGATACACATTGTGTAATTAATTGACAATGTAAATTATATGTTGTTTTGGGTTGTGAATATGATTCACAATTTTTCAATGGAAAGATTGCAATATTCTCAAATATAATTGTGAATTATTTTTGAAGAATAAAACCCAACAAAAGTTGTTGGAAATAAATAAAGAGATTTCCATGGAGATATGCAATCTCATGACATGCCATGAGATTGCTCTCCTCATGGAAAGCTTGGGCGGCACCCAATTCCAAATAGGAATGGGTGCCCGTCCATATGGAATGTACATGGAGATGTAATCTCCATGTATATTCTCTCCTTATTTATTTGGTGTAATTTTGGATTGATTTATATTTGATTCTGTCAAATATATTTTAATTTAAATTTGTTGGTTTCACCAACAACAATCTTGACCATTGGATTGACATAAATCAATCTCATCCATTGATTTTTTATGTCCTATGGATTGAGATCCATGGATCCCAAAACCCTATAAATAGAGAGGCATACCATGCTCTCTCTTTACGTGAAATATTTGAGCTCTCTCTCTCTCTCTCTCTTCTTCATACACGACAGCCCTCTCTCCCTCTATTTTTGGTGGCCGTCCACCATACCCTAAAGGAGAGAATCGTTGATGCTCTCGCCACCGCACCGCCGCTTCGATGTTCTTCGGTTCTCCGTCTTCTTGGAGTGCTGCACTCACGAAGGAGACGTTCGATCTCGTGCGACGAGATCAGGAGCAACTACGCTTGGATCAACTTCTTCGATTGCGAGGACAACGCGGTTCATCCCCGCTCTCGCAAGCGGTCTCACCGACGATCGGACTTGAGACAGGAGGTCTCTTCTCTTAGAGACTCGATCAACCACGCTTCAAGAGGTATTGCATTATACTTGTTGTGGTTATAGATGAAACGATTTGAGAATCGTTCTCGGATCATGTGGTTTCATCGAAAGAAATTTTTTAAATTCCGCTGCACCGAACAACTAGTACGACTAGTCATTCTTCGTCGTATCCGATACGACGATCACGCTTCCGTGATGCGCTTAAGGATAATCCCATATCCTTCACTAGACCCTTTGCAGAGGTCTCCACATGTTGTACTAGATGATACTTATGAGCAAGTGTCAGATGCAGGAGAAGAGGAGTAAGTACTAGAGGCCTCCACTCCTAATGGCACAAATGCAAATGATGATGATGGTGGACAGAATGATGAGAGCCTTCTTCTGAGGCTCTAATATTGCAAAGACCCGTGAGGTAGATGCAACCCTTAACCATATATTCTGCATGAGAATACATTTTGTTCATAGATAATAGCCAGCCTAAATGCTATGAAGAAGTCTTGCAAGGTGCAAACAAGGAGAAATGGATAGAAGCCATGAAAGAAGAGATGGAATCCCTTCATGATGATCACACCTTTGATCTTGTAAAGTTTCCAAGACAATAGGGCATCAAGAAACAAGTGTATTTATAGAGTGTAACATGATGAATACTCTACAAACCCAAGGTACAAACTAGGTTGGTTGTAAAAGGTTTTAACCAAAGGAAGGGAGTTGACTTTGAGCAAATCTTTTCTCGTGTGGTGAAGATGTCTTTTATCATGATGGTTCTTAGTTTGGCCTTGATATGGATGTTGAATAAATATGCGTGATGATGGCCTTCCTCCATGGTGACCTTGAGGAGGAAATTTACAGGTTGCAGCCAGAGAGTTTTGTAGTCAAAGGTAAGAAAGGCCATGTTTGCAGGTTGAAGAAAAAACTATATGGCTTGAAGTAGGAGCAAAGGAAATGGTACAAGAAATTTGAATCATTCATGGGAGAGCATGGCTACTTTGAGACTACTTTAGACCATTGTGTGTTCATGAAGAAATTCTTAAGTAATGACTTCATCATTTTGTTGCTTTATATTGACAATATGTCGATTGTTGACAACGATAATGGAAGAAATTCTTATTTGAAAAAGGAGTCGAGCAAGCCTCTTTTTATGAAAGACTTTGGACATACGAGCATGCATTCAGGCATGGAGACCATAAGGGAAGGAAAGGAAATGCGATTTTCATATGGATAAGGTAAAGCCAGCAATCATCCCTCTTGGAGTGCATTCAAACTGAGCTCCAAATATATCTCATAAAACAATGAAGAGAAGGAAGACATGGAGGGAGTTCCCTATGCAGCAGTCGCATGTAGTCACACGTATGCCATGATTCATACGGGGCCGATTATTTCTCATGCAGTTGGATTTCTTAGTAGGTTCATCTCAGATCCAGGGAAATATCATTGGAAAGTAATCAAGTAGATCTTGAGATATCTTCGAGGTACTAGAAACTACTCGCTTTGCTTTGGAGTAGAGAATCATATTCTTCTTGGTTACATGGAATCAGACATGGCGTATGACATTGATGGAAGAAGGTTTATATCAGGTTACTTGATGTCATTAATAGTGGTACGATTTTGTGGCAATCTCGACTTCAGAAGTGTGTGACATTATCCACTACAGAGGTCGAGTTCATTGCAACTATAGAGGAGTACAAGGAGTTGTTGTGGGTGGAGAAGTTCATGCATGAACTTAGTTTTGATCAGGACAAGTATGTGCTTTATTATGACAACCAGAGTGATATTCACCTTAGCAAGAATTCCACATTGCATGCGAGGTTGAAGTACATTGATGCGAGTAATCATTGGATACGAAATATCTTAGAAGAAAAGCAACTTGTTCTTGACAAGATCCACATAAAAGGCAATGGTGTAGATATGATGATCGAGTCACCGCCTTTAGAAAATTTGAAGATTGTTGTTCCAGTGCAGGATTGGAGTGGACTCGTTGTTGCTGATGAAGAACTTGGATGGTTTGTTCCTCTCCATGTGGGAACTCGATCTTGTGTTGGACTGAACAATCCATATTCTTAACATAGAACTTGTTGTTTGGTGATTTCCTTCTTATGGGCTGGAGGGGGAGATTTGTTGGGATGTAGCCAACCTTTTGATTCCAGTGCTGGACATAGGTGCAAAAGAACATTTTATGGGCATTGCTACCTAGCAAAATTTGAGGTTTAGGTGGACAAACCCTCACGCCAATCTCTATTCATTTTTGCTCTATTCATGTGCTATTGTTGCTGCATCTTTTGGGAGAAATAAGGCTGTACCATTCTCCCATCTTCTCCACTTCCCAGTCACGAGGATCGAGCCGATATCCATTGCCGGAGATCACACAAAAGCGGATCCAAGTTAGGGTTGTTGTGGAGCTCGTTAGGGTATCATCTTTGGGTGTCATCTCTCTATCTTCTCCCCCTTTTTTATTTATGTTGGTGTGATCATTGTTGATACACCTTCGAGAGAAAGATTTGACTTTGTATAACCTCAGGGGAGAACATTTCATCACTTTATTTAGTGGATAAGTTTGATTAGGTCAAGTAGGTCCCATGGTTTTTTCCCTATCATTTCGGTGGTTCCACGTTAAAATCTCTCGTGCATTTGTGGTTGATTTTGTGGTTGCGATTGTGGTTGATTATTATTGTTTGATTGCTCGTGATTCTTGTTGCCGTTTGATTTGATTTTGTTAATCCATCAAGTGCTCGATTTAATCCAAACTTCCGTAATATTTATGGGATTTCTTGCTCCCGACACATATGTTAGAGATGGGTAAGAAACACATAATAAAGGAGAGAATTATCCAATCTCTCAACATGAATGTATACTTTTTTCTGAAGGAAAATTATATTGTTGACAAACATACTAAATCATGAATTAACAAACAATATGTGATTACATGAATCATGAATTAACAAACAATATGTGATTACATGATTGACATCATTTTACATCATCTTATAATATACATGAAATGCAAAATTTGTTCATTTACATGGAAATTGCGGAAAATATTTAGAACTTTGTATGCATCATGTCCATGCTTCTTATCTTAAGCATGATTAATGTTGTGAGTTGTATGAGATGCTGAAAAGGATGCCTTTCTAGTAGATTGTTTGATTTTCTGCATGCAAACATAGTTTTTGTGGGTCAAGATTTTTAAAACAGGATTGGTAGTTATCACAACATTATTTCCATAGAATCTATCCCAACATTATATAAAGAATGAGTGGTGCCTCTATTATCAATTGCAAAGGGGATCAGTAGTTAATTGCTAAGGAAGGATGAGGATCATGGGACAACATTGTGTGTAAAGGATAGTAATATTACAAGGCATGGAAGGAGTAATGTTGTATACATAATGTATATATGTGCAACATTGAATGTATCT
The DNA here is from genome assembly GCA_037367405.1 of Ottelia alismoides. Classification (NCBI taxonomy): domain Eukaryota; kingdom Viridiplantae; phylum Streptophyta; class Magnoliopsida; order Alismatales; family Hydrocharitaceae; genus Ottelia; species Ottelia alismoides. The sequence continues at coordinate 646,865 of JAZKJV010000296.1, read as the reverse complement.
ACTATTATGTGCACCTACAAATTAGTAATTTTCATTGTTGGATGTGCATGAATAATATGCAATGTTGACCAATTTACTAAAATGTGCCTACTATTACATGAAAAGACAATGTACTATCATCAGATGTGGATAGATTCTCTATGGATGACTCAATGGTCATATTGACGTCTTCCTCGAAAATCTCAGAAATTTTCTTGCTTGATTTAATCAACTACATCAATCTAGCTATTGATGATAACTTTTTGTTGTAATAGCTTATAACATATAACTCTATAAGCTCTTAAATATTTATATGTATATATATGCTAGGATAATGGTAATGTTATTTTTCAAGTTTGTTTCTCATCAAATACGATTATTCTTTATGTAAATTTTAGTAATATTACGTTTATTTGTCATTTCATAAATGCTAATACGAAAGTGTTCAAGTGTGGATATAGTAGAAGTCAAATCACAAAGCATGAGAGTCCATTAAATCAATTAATGTTGGTAATGATATTTCTAATGATTAAAGTTGTTAATTTTTTAAAAAACATCATCTTAGTAAAAAAATTGATATTAATACGACAACCTTTCAAACATAATAAGCACGAGTGACGGAGACGAAGGAGGGTCGGAGGGGGCTTGTCCCTCCATCTCTCAATTACTACTTGATATTTGGAAATATAAGAATATTATAATCTAAATGCAATAATTAATTACGAACAACCATAAATTAATAAAAAAACTAAACATATATATGATCTAAACAATAATCATGGATATGTATATTTTATTCTGTCGGATATGAATATTGATAAGAATACGAGTTTTTATTACTTTTACGGATACATATGTGTACCCCTCCTAGATATTGCAATATCAGTTATGCCATTCAATTTTTTTAGAATATCAGTCGTGTTACTGATTTCTTGCTCCGTTATCACTTCTGCCCTTCCGTTAGTTTGACCATCAATGAGTTGAATTAAACAATGGTTTATTGAAACCATGATATTGTTAAGAGAGGCGTAATTGTCAAAATGAACCAACAAACCTCCTTCCTCCTCTCAAAACCCCGCCACCTGGACCTTCTCCTTAACCCCTGACTTCCTCTACCGCCGACCTTCTCCTCTGCCACCCCACCTCCTTCATCCCCCTCCTCTTCCAACACAAGCCCTTACTACTCGTTGGAGTACAACCTTCGTGCATCCTGAAAAGGAGAAGGAGTCTGCTTCCTTTCCTCTTTGATTTGAATCCACGAGCGTTGCCGAAGAACTGCGTTGGAGCAAGCCCCCTCCCATGAGCTCCTCTATGGACTGCACCTGAAAAGAAGGACTCTCCTTCCTTTCCTCCTTGATTTGAGTCCATGAGCCTTGCCACAGAACTGCATTGGAGTTACTCCTCCCTGTGGTTGACCAAGGAATTAAGAGGATGGGGCAGATGCACCTGGTAGTTCTTCTATCCACTCTCTCTTCTTCTTCTTCTTCATTTTATACTGCTCTTCAACTATTCTCATGTATGTATTGTATTCTAAATATGTATATTCTAGCTAGTACTTGCTTTTTGGACATTTTAAATGCACAAGTTGAGGAAACTTTTTTATTTTTTGAGGAGATGATAGACAAACAAACTCTTCGTAGTCTTGTTTAAAGATAATAAGGCATGCAAAGGCCAACAGCATCATCGTGCATCATCGTCTACATGACTTGTGACCTTCCTGATGTTGAAGCACTGCTTTCTTGCATGCTCATGGGCCAACTTCACCAAAAGCTCATTGGAAACTCCCTCCAGCTCTGATAAATACATAGCCATATAAACTCGTCAGTTTGACTATTTATAGAATATAAAGATAATAAACACATGGGCTTCCAAGATATTATCGTGTGACTTAAAGTTAAAGAGAGGTGGGTAAGTATTTTTCATTTGGTAAGCGGGTGCTTCACTCTCTGAGTTCATCAAAGAAAGGATGAGCCAAAACCTCCAACTGCAAATCAAGAAAACCATCACCACTGAGTTAAAAAAGAAATTCCACGAGAAAACTCTCTTAGTTGCAATGAAGGATTGTCGATGATACTCACAACAGTTCATGGAAGACTAGGAGAATGCCAAAGAAATTGTGAAACCAAGTCTACATCTTCGAGTGGGATACACTTGTGAAAAATTTGGACAATAATTGATGTTAATGCAAATATATTTGATAGGCGAATGGACGTTGCTCCCCAAAGTTCTGTGAGATCTCACCTTATGCCACAGATGGGCCATGATTTTGTGGGTATTTGAACTCCGTATAGTTTGGATTCATGCATTTTATTTCTTCTCTTATTAGTATTCCTAATACCTGTTAAAGATGATGGTGAGAGTCAAGAGATCAGATAAAACTACCATAAATGTATGCAAATGCTCTTCGTATCTATAAGAAGCAAAGTCAATCATGAATTTCCACCAAATCAAGAAAATGATACACATGTCTTTAACATTAGTGTTGAGAAAAGAAACGAATGAGATATTTATTCGATAGAGCTAGGGTCTCTTATATAGAGAGAAAACCCTAGAGAGTACAAGGGTTACGGAACCCGAAGGGTCACAGGGGTTACGGAACCCGAAGGGTCACATAGGATTACGGAACCCGAAGGGTCACGGAAGGTTACGGAACCCGAAGGATTACAAACATAAATGTAAATCTAATAACTCTAACACTCCCCCTCAAGCTCGGCTACAGCTTGTAACAAAAAGAAAAAGTATAAACCACATCTTCACACGATGCATCATAAGAACATATGTCCGCTGCTGGTAGAAGACCTCGCTCGAGGACGGGTCTGCAACTTTCAGGTCACCGGAACGTATCTCTGCCATGCCTGTAGAGTCGTTGCGATATCAGGTCACCGGAACGTATCTATGTCGTGCCTGCAGGTCACCGGAACATATCTTTGTCGTGCCTGGAGAAGAATCGCTATAGAATGAAATCCAGTGCGGAGGAGTAGTCGTATTGTAAAAGAATAAGTATACGCCCTGATGAAGAAGTCGATGCTCAGTGAAGATGGATGACCTGAGTAGGAGTCTGGAGTGTTGGTCTGTCAGTCATGGTATGATAGCAGACATCCTGAAGAATCATCTTTGGCTCCTCGTTTCTCCCATACTTAATAGAATAAAGAGGGAGAAATAAAAAGTTGGGAGAAACAAGTCGTGGTGAAACAGGGGCTGTTGGAGGGGGGAGGCTCCAGGAGGTGCGATTGGAGTTGTTGGAGACTCGGACGACGCTTGAAGTGCAGTTGGTGGTGGCAGCTGGTGTTGCTAGGGTTTTGGACTACCTTGCGCGAGACCATCGAATCCATGAGTGATGCAAGAGGTCCAACCCTCTCTCCTTGTCGGCGGAGAGAGGGCTGATAGTGGCGGCAGAGTTAAGATATTAGGCTTCCATGTAGGATCTTCGCTCTGATACCATGTTGAGAAGAGGAACGAATGAGATATTTATTCGATAGAGCTAGGGTCTCTTATATAGAGAGAAAACCCTAGAGAGTACAAGGGTTACGGAACCCGAAGGGTCACGGAGGTTATGGAATTCGAAGGGTCACAGAGGGTTACGGAACCCGAAGGGTCACGGGAGGTTACGGAACCCGAAGGATTACAAACATAAATGTAAATCTAATAACTCTAACAATTAGAGAAGAAGAGATTCTAGATGAGGTGAGGGTCTCAATAGAAGGCGGGGGTTGGAGGGCTCGATGCAGAATAGGAGGGGACCAAAGGAGGTAGGGGTGGCAAAGGAGGGGGTTGGAGGAGGTCGGGACGAGATGGGTGATGGGGGAGGTAGGAAGGGGGGAGGTGGGGGACAATAGAGGAACGAGGCACATGAGGTCGGGAAGAGGAGAGGGAGGAGGGTGACGACGGAGGGGTCTAGAGGAAGTAAGGACAAGGTGGTGGAGGGCAACAGAGGAGGGGTCAGAAGAGGTAGGAGGAGGGAGAGCAATAAATTAAAGAAGCTTTTTAAAAAATGATATATCTATCCTGATTGTTATTTAAAAAATTATCCTTATGTCCAAAAGTTGATGTCGGCTTGGGACATGGCTAGACATCAACTAACCTAAGGAGCACAAGTGAGAATAGAACAAGAAGTCATGACACTCAAAAAAGAGAGGATTATAATTGATATTGCAACATCTAAGAGGGATACAAGTTATAAAGTCTACATATAATTATATGGACAACATTTTTACGTTTTTAGATATGCAAGCATATATGATTAAATATTTTCAGGTCTTTCAAGTATACATGTATGGATATCCATGTTACTAAATATATATGTGTATATTGGTTAGGCATATATCTGCGTGTCCGTGCTTTGTTTGTGTGTGCACGGGTGTGCGTGCATATATCTAATTGTATTACATGGTTATATATGGTATTTGTATTTTGGATTCATTTTCAAATGTAGAAAGAAAAATATGTATCTTTTATTTATTTAATTATTTATTATATAAGTTATTAATTTAAATATTATTTTTATTTTATTTTTATTTTTTATTGTTTATGTAATTTTTATTTAATCAACTATGTAAACGTTACAAAAATATTTTTTTTGAATATAAGTGTTATAGAAAATTATTATACGTAGGATAAGCCGTATATGTTTGTTATATAATCGTGTTCAAATTATGATTATCCATTTTTTTCACAAGATATTTGTTTCCTTAGTTGTATACATATTATAAAAGTGGCATGGATGTATCCATATCTCTCTATTTATGATCGTACTTGTATATGTATCTATTTCAAAATGAATACAATATACATATCAAGAAATATATAACATATGTAATAAAGAGTCCATTCATGTGTGTGCGTCCCTGCTCATAAAGCATCAGATAATATTAATTTTTTAAAATATTATATTTAATAGTATTATTTAAAATGATGTTAATAAACATTTACTTATGTGAAATGAAGAACTTTGCGAGGATCTTTTTGTTAACCAAATGTTTGTAGCGACATTTAAGTCAACTAAATGTTTGTAGCGACATTTAACTGAAATCGTGAGTTTACGTAGGCATTTTTTATTAAAATATTTTGTAAACACTAGTGTCAATCAATCACGCAACCAATAGAATCCAAAAAATATTAACAACTAAAATGATGATATAGATTATATAACTAGTGCCTAAATAATTTGAATGCCCAAAACAGAAATTTCTGACTTTGTCTTCGTCCTCATCCTCCACAAGCGTTGCTCATTATCCAATCTTTTTATACCATTAAGACAGAGCCAACCAAAAGAACAACTTATTTCCTATTTTACATCCTTATTTGGTTGAGCCACTATTAACTTTTTTTTTGTTTGTCGTAGACTGATTTTTTATACATCTATTAAACCCTTCTTTTCCATACTTCACTTGATATGCTTAAATATCCCTATAGGGAGGTATTCAAATCGAGTAAAATGGGGTTGCTCCTTGGGAGTGGCCAACGAGATGCTCCCACTCCTATTTTTTGCCAATTTTTTTGGAAAATAAAAATATGTATATTCATCACAATATCCCTTTAACATTCCATTAAAGTCTCATCAGAAACAGAGACTCCTATACCCTTCATCCAGAACGTGTAATTTAACGGTCTTAGAATTGTTGTAATTGACATGTTCTTTATGAAGGGTATAGGAGTCTCTGTATCTGACGAAATTTTAGTGTAATAGAGGGATATATTAATGAATATACATATTTTTACTTTCTAAAAAAATAAAAAAAATGGGAGGGGGGGGGGGGGAGTGGGAGCAGCTCATTGGCTCCTCCCAAGGAGCGGTCTCATTTTACTCATTCAAATCCCAATGAACCTTATAGGGAGGCATTCAAGCGGGTTGTTCCCTAAATGGGAGAGGGGGGATTTACCAAAATGGGGACGGCGTCAAAATATTTTTCAGAATAGAGATATATGGTTACATGGACGGACATGAGTAGTTCGGGGTTCCAATTATTTTCAAGCCGTCCCCATTTTAAGAATTTTTTGTTGAGGAATCCCCATTTTGAGGATTATACCTATTCAAGCTAACATGAAAGGTCAACAAAAGAAAATTATGTCTTTCATTCTTACACTATTCAACACATTTTTTGCGAAAACAAAATACCCACCAAACCTTTTCCCCCAACTCCACCACTGCACCACACCTGCTTCTGAATCACCTCTCTCTCTCTCTCTCTCATCATCATCATCTGCATATGTGTTGGAACGCCAAGGAGCAAGAAAAGGGGGCACTTTGAGACGAAAGCACAGTAGAGCTTTGCAGATCCTGCATTGGGCTGTGCCCTCCCTCTTTGACCCCCTTCTTCTCCCCACACCCACGCTGCAGTTGCAAACTCCCCCTCCCTGGATGTGGGTCACTGCAGGGGGGGCTCATCTGGCCATTTGCTAGCCGCTCTCTTCAGCGTCCAAACAAAAGCCCTGTGGGGTTCTCCACCCCTGATCCTCACATCCTCCCGTGCTCTTCCCTTGCGCCAAAAAATTGACTTCTTGCGCCCTTGCCAACGGGGATCTGTGGAGATTTCTCGAGGGAGTAGGCGGCGGCGGCCTCAAAGATCCTCGCTTTTTGCCGCAGCTGCGATCAAGCTTTCCGTGTTCTTGCGATTTTGAGGTTTTAGGGTTGTGGGTTGGGGAAAGGCGTCGTTTTTTGGGGAGTTTCTGCGAGGGGTATTGCTCAAGATAGCTCCTTTAAGTGTTCTTCGTAGGGTGTTTCTCCTTGTGCGGTCTCGAATTTTTGGGGGTTCTTGCGATCTTGCGGTTCGTAGGGTTGCGGATTAGGGAAAGGCCGCGCCTTTTTTGGAATTCCTGTGAGGGTATTGCTCAAAATAGTTCCTCTCCAGTGTTCTTCATTGGGTATTTCTTCTTTTGTGATATAAATTTGTTTTGCTTGATTTGGTTGTCGACACCGTGGAGGTTGTGAGTTGGTCGTTGTGGAGGTAAGAGTAAAGCATTGTAATTTGTAATCAGTATCTCGGTGAGATTTGTTCAATAGAAGCTGTGGAGATTTGGGATTTGTTCTCGATTCTATGCAATATGAGGAATGCACTTCTCCCGGAGGTCTACAGAGAGACGCAATTGCACCCGCTGAATCCACAGTCTTGGCTTCAAGTAGAAAGAGGAAAGCTTTCCAAACTGTCCTCACATTCCTCATCTTCTGCGTAAGGGCCACTCCTTTGTAACCTTTTTTTTGTGTGATTTTATTGCCCTCACTTTGCTTTAGTTTAGATATTAAATCTTCGAATTTGCTGCAGGGAATCGTTTATTAAAGTTGCTGAGCCCCCCATTGTACCGCACTATAAGCCTATAGACTATGTGGAGGTTCTAGCTCAGATTCACGAGGAATTGGAGACGTGCAACCCGAGCGAGAGGTCGAATCTCTACTTGCTGCAATTTCAGGTATTCAAGGGCCTTGGGGAGGGGAAATTGCTTCAGAGGAGCCTCCGGTCCGCATGGCAGAAGGCAAGCTCTATATATGAAAAGATTGTTTTTGGTGCATGGCTGAAATACGAGAAACAAGGGGAGGATCATATCTCTGATCTGCTTGCATCCTGTGGGAAATGCTCCCCTGAATTTCAGTTGTTAGATATCGCATCTGAGATTGCTGGTGTTGACGCTGAGGCTTCTGAGTTTTGTGATTGCGATGGTTCCTCCAGCACTTCAGGTACAGTTTTGTTCCAAATTAGTGATGAAATGATAGTTTGTGATAGGTGGAAGATGGCTCATTTGTCTCGCCCATTTAGTGCTATGCTGAATGGCTGCTTCTCAGAGTCCAACCTAGATGTTGTAGATATGTCAAGGAATGGCATTTCCCCAATCGGCATGGCAGCGATTAGCGAGTTCAGCCTAAGAGGCAGTTTAGATGATCTGCCACCGGATGTGTTGTTGGAGATCTTGATTTTTGCGAATAAGTTTTGCTGTGAGAAGCTTAAAGATGCATGTGACCGAAGGCTTGCATCTTTTGTCAATTCCAGACAAGATGCTGTCGAGCTTATGGAGTGTGCTTTGGAAGAGAACTCTCCGGTGCTTGCAGCGACATGCTTGCAGATGTTCTTGCACGATCTCCCTGAGTGCCTGAAGGACTGTCAAGTAGTTAAGCTTTTATTGAATGCGAACAGAAGACAAAGGTCAATTATGGTTGGGGATGCGTCCTTCTCTCTGTACTGTTTGCTGAGTGAAGCGGCCATGGATGTTGATCCAAGATCAGATATCACTGTTGGTCTCTTGGAAATGTTGGTAGAATCAGCAACTACCTCTGTGCACAAACAACTGGCATTTCATCAGTTAGGATGTGTTAGACTTCTGAGAAAGGAATATAACGAGGCAGCACAGAATTTTGAGATCGCATTTGCTGCTGGCCATGTGTACTCTATTGCTGGTTTAGCTAGAGTAGCTTTCTTCCAGGGCGACAGATTATCAGCCTACGAGAAAATAAGCTCCGTGATATCTTCATACAGTCCCCTTGGCTGGATGCATCAGGAAAGATCCTTGTATTCTGAAGGTAATGGAAGGTTGGAAGACCTTGATAAGGCAACAGAATTAGACCCTACTCTTAATTATCCATACATGTATCGTGCTGTATCTTTGATGAAAAAGCAGAATGTGGAAGCTGCTCTGGCCGAGATTAACCGTATTCTTGGGTTCAAGCTGGCATTGGAGTGCTTGGAATTACGCTTTTGCTTCTATCTCGCACTTGAGGATTACATGTCCGCCCTTTGCGATGTCCAAGCAATACTTACATTGTCCCCGGGGTACAGAATGTTCGATGGGCGGGTGGCAGCTGGTCAGCTCCGCACACTAGTTAGCGAGCACGTAGAGAAATGGAGTGCTGCTGACTGCTGGCTGCAGCTTTACGATAGGTGGTCTTCCGTTGATGACATAGGTTCTCTGTCAGTCATATATCAGATGCTTGAGACGGATGCTGCAAAGGGTGTACTGTACTTCAGGCAGTCTTTGCTTTTGCTTAGGTAATAATGACAGCTTTTTCTTTCAGAAGGTTTTCACTATGCTTCTATTCTTTCTTTAAAAAAAACTATGCTTCTCAACTTGTTAGGTGTCAAAATCAAATCTATATTGTAAAATGAATCTAATGTTCGTGTGGTTAGGTTGAACTGTCCTGAAGCAGCAATGCGCAGCCTGCAGCTTGCTCGCCAACATGCAGCAAGTGAGCATGAACGTTTGGTATACGAGGGATGGATTCTATATGATACTGGGCATTGTGAAGAAGGCCTCCGAAAGGCAGAAGAGTCGATTACTCTCCAGAGATCTTTTGAGGCTTTCTTTCTCAAAGCATATGCACTAGCTGATTCGAGCCTTGATCCCTCATGCTCAGCAACTGTGATCGGGCTTCTTGAGGAGGCACTAAAGTGTCCTTCAGATAGGCTTCGTAAGGGTCAGGTAGTGTCTTTTAATCAGTATGATATCATTGTTATGTTTATAATTTATGTTTGTTAAGAGCTAGGTGATGTGTCCACTCCTACTGAGTAGGAAACATCATAAAACACAATTTTCCCTGTGATTCTATTGTTTGGCACAATGGAAATATAAAATAAACATTGATTTGAGGGGTTAGAAAATAATAACTATTTTATGTGGAATTCTGAAATACGGAACCTTGCTTACACACATATTCGTTCTCTACTTGTCAGCACTGCACATCGAGCATTCAAAAATATGAAATATTATAACAGATTACCTGAAATGAAAACTTTACTCGTACAATTGAAAGTGGCGAAAATCGTCTGTAATATACAGCACTTTTTCTTGGAGAGGCATATCTACGCCTTGTTAAAATTCAATAATGTGTGGAAAATGCTTTTATCAATGCTTGTAACCGGTTTTTTGAAGAAGAAAAACTTGTAGTAATCAGTTGTTCATGGAATCATTTTCTTTGTGCCTATCCTTAAGTGAACTTTTGCTTACACTTTTTTCCTCGTAGTATGTGTTTCATGGCATAGTTCTCGCTGTGTGTTGTGTTTCCTAACATTTACCATGGAGCGATTGATAAAATGAACGAAATGGCGAAATTACAATATTGGGGAATGGAGAAAGTCTCATCTACTGTCACTTCAAATGCGTTCAGTAATTTTGTGCAGTAAAACCATTGTCTCCGTTAAAATTAGTATCTCTGGACTCCATTTCTGGCCATTTCTTTCTGAAATGAAAATTCTCGCTTGTAATCAAATTTTATATCTATTAGGCATTCACATATATAACTAACATGTATTTGTTTTCTTGTATGTACTCTCTCAATTGACAGGCCTTGAACAATCTTGGTAGTGTGTATGTTGATTGTGGGAAATTAGAGTTGGCAGCAGATTGTTATGTTAATGCTTTAAATATCCGACATACCAGAGCCCACCAAGGCCTTGCAAGAGTGCATTTCCTTAAGAATGACAGGCACTCTGCGTACGAGGAAATGACAAAATTAATAGAGAAAGCTAGAAGTAATGCTTCAGCATATGAGAAGAGATCTGAGTATTGTGATAGAAAACTTACTCAGGCAGATCTACACATGGTGACCCAGCTAGATCCGTTGCGGGTATACCCTTATAGATACCGTGCTGCAGGTCAGAATCTTTTTTTCATGTCTTCTATCAATCGAGTGCCATAACTGTAGACCAAGTGCTCTTTTATCAAACACTTAGACAATGGAAGTGTGCACACAACAAGGTGATTTCACATGCGTGCTATTTTGAAAACCAGAGCGCCACTAAACTAGCTTATGCATGAGATCCTGCTATAAATCCGATTTTAACCATGCTTAAGCGATACTTTATTAGGTTAAGCGCCCACCTGGAAAGTCTTTACGTTGAGGTATGTGGAACATTTCAAAAGTAAGCTATGTGAGGAATTATGTGGATTTTGAGGTGTTAAAATATTTTAAAACTCTCTTGAAGGCCTTTATAAAAGAATAGAAATAGAAATAAACTCCCCAAAGGAGCGTCAAAAAAAAAAAACTCCCCAAAGGTAAGGACTTCTTAGTCAGTCGTATTACTTATTTATAGGTTCTGTAGACAGACTTATGTATTGTTATTGGAATTTCTGTTTAATTGGTTAGAACAGTTAGGAAAGCATGACATGTAAATTGCATGTAGAAAGCAAGCAAAAACCAAATGTATAGAGATATTTAGGCATATTTAAATTTTCATTCATTTAATAGCCTTGTCCAGTTCTATGTTGGGTGCAATCCCACCTACTTGTGAAGAAGCGGCGCTCTCGATGCTTTAGTTTCCTAGAAGCATTAGTCCAGTAACTAATCAATTTTTGGTCATGAGGAGAAAGCATGAGATCACATCCTGCTCCTATAGGCAATTCCTAAACCTCACTTCAGTTGATGAGCGCAAGGAGGTAAAATAATAAAGACCAGAAACCAGCTTTAGGATGGGCTTATTATAATCCACGGTATTGATGGAAGCAATGAGATCACTCAAGCAGTCTGTCACTAAAGAGTTGTGGAGACTTCAGCACAAGGCAAGTGTTGCTAGTGGCATGATAAAAAATAACATAATTTGTCCGCAACATTGAGGGGACCATTCAAGGAAAATTACTCCATGAGTAACAGTCCACATGGATCAATTCCAAGTTGGATTTTGTCCTATTCGACAACATCAAGCATCCCGGCCAACCAAAATGAATATGTTTTTGTTACTTTTCAAATTTTGATAGGCTCCTCACTGCCAAATGTAGCTTAAATTAACTTAATTTGAACAATATAGAAGACTTTTCAGTGTGAGAAGGCTTCACCATTTTATACAGAAGACTTTCCAAAATTGGTTCAGTATTGAGAAGAAAATATTGACACTTTAGTTTCCTGCAGAAATACTTAAAATTAGATTTAAAGTGCACAGCACTTTGTGGAAACAGTCTGGTGAGCGAAGCTGCATACAATTAAGACTTGACATGTTCAAACACTTCCCTTAATCTCTGTTGTAATACCAAATCATGTTTAGAGTTTTCGCCCCTCGATGGTCGGTGTTCCTCTTGTAAATCAAAATGGAAGCTTTAAGTCATCCCTTCACACTCAGAGTTAGAGCAGTGGAGTCAAGGAAGGGTTGAAATTGTTGCAGACATGATTTCTGATTTAAAATAGTGTCAAAATGTTCATTGAGCTTTTGCTGACAAATCTTTTTGTATTTTCTCTTGCAATTCAACCAGTATTGATGGACAGCCACAAGGAGAAAGAAGCCATTGCGGAGCTCACACAGGCTATAGCATTTAAAGCTGATCTCCACCTCTTGCACCTACGTGCTGCATTTTACGAGCACATCGGCGATATCTCCAGTGCACTGCGAGACTGCAGGGCCGCTCTGTCCGTCGACCCCAACCACCAGGAGGTTCTGGAGTTCCACAGCCGCGTAAATAGCCAGGAATTGTGACAGACACAGGAACCAGCATTGTAATGGCCTGTCTTCTTCCCATCCTATCTCCTTGCATCTCATCTTTGTAAAATTTCCATCCCATGGAGTCTTGTGACTCTATTTGTGCATGAGCAGCAATTTTTTCCATGCGTGAAGGTGAAGTGGCCATAGGAGTGATGCTCTCCAACCTTGAGTTTCAGTTTCCTGTGGTGTTTTTAGGATATCCTACAGGAGGTGAAATCTTCAATTATTAACTTTGATCTTTTAAAGTAAATTTTTTCATCTGCCAATTACAGGGTTGTGAAGAAAAGCGGGCGCTTCAATATCTTCTTCTTTGGCCGATTTGATTAAAGATACAAGTCGATTTCAACTTCATCTTTTGAATGGGAGGTCTGGCGTACAATCATGCTACAGTTCTTGATTGAAGTCAACACGATCTGCCCAAGCAAAGCTGGTTGCCTATGTTTTACTCGAACAACGTTTTTATGATGCCATCGCCATGAGCAGTCATCAAACCCATCTTTGAAGGGACCCGATGGCATCCGTTTTAACTGATGCGCCTTGGCCACCGTCTTTATCCACTCGTTCTTTCTTGGTATGTGCCGATGCTTGTACATTTAGACAACCTTTGATGACCTCGATGAGTCGGTGTCACGGGTTTAGGAAAGATATGTATCGGTAATTCCGTACCATGCTTGATAAGATTAGCAAGGTGGAGCCCCATGTTAGGAAGAATGTAAAAGTAGTCAAGGGGATTGAGAAGACAGGAGCTGAGGAGATAAAAATATGAGATATGGTATGCACACTTGAAAAGGTGTCCAAAAACAACACGTGCATCTCACGCGGTATTCACATTCCCACCTGTCATGGTACTACATTGCCATATGCCATCCAACTTGACATGTCACTCATGGATTTTGAGAATTCATTTTTTTTTTTGAAAACTTCTATAAACAGAGTAAGTTGGTCTCACTTCTCATTTTGTTCTGGTGGTTGTAGCAATGAGGTTAGTAGTATTGTGCACAACGACATTGTGGCAAAGTGGAGGAGGCACAGTGGTGGTTGTCGGAGCTAGGTCGGTGGCATGCGATAGAGTGGAAGAGACATGGTGGTGATACATGATCGTGGTCGTGCAAGACAAAGCTTGAGATTGCTTGATGTGGCAGTGAGCGGGTGGTGGTGGCAGTGACTGGTGCAGTGGTGAAGATGAGGGTGGCAACGACAATCGTAGCGTAGTGGTGAGGTGGCAATTGGAGGGGGGGGGGGGGGGGGGTTGAGAAGGTGATAGGTTCGTCTATTAGGGGAAGGGGGGATGCCATCAATGTGAACAACTTCTATGGTAGGTTGGAGGGACACTTGCCATCAAAATGAACAATCTTATGACAGATGGGAGGTGTATCTCCTATCAAAATAAATGATCCTCATCGAATGTGAGGTGTATCTTCTATCAAAATAAATGATCCACATCGTATGTGGGAATGTAACTTTCAATCTAAATGAATAAACTCATGGTAGGTCCTGAAGCCATGTTATTATATATAAACCAATCTTGAAGACCTAATGTCATACACAAACTAATACATGGCAGTCCCAAAGGTCAGACACGTTGTCATTCTAGTTATTGACATGGGTAAAAGATATAAAATTTAAAGATACAAAAAATTATAACAAATTTCTTCTCTTGCTCATTTTTTATTGTTTAGTATCGTAAAGAATAAAGAAAAAAACAATCTTCAACGTCGCCTGACTCTAAGATCAAATTTGGAAGAGTAGAAGTGTAGGTTTAAGGTGATATTACTCGTTTTCTCTAAAGGATAAAAATTCATAAGATCATTTTGGATTGTAGAAAGATTAATAAAAAAAGTTTGCACTTATGCTACAAATGACGAGTTGTTTTTAAAGTACAAATGGGCTTATTTGAACTTTTTATTTTTTTCTATTTTAATACAAGTTATTCTGACTATTATTCGGAAATTTTTTGTCAAAACATTATTATACATATATAGTATTTTATTTTTGTTTGGTTTTATAGTCCGTATTATGCAATTTTCCTCTTTTCTTTTATATCTTTTCCTATTTGAAAATTTTCAGTTGTCTTAAATGTTAAAACGTATTCTTATATTTTTTATATTTTCTTAAAATGCTTAACTAAATTCTAATCGATGAATAATTATGATGAGTTAGCCACTCATCACTAATATACTACTTTATAATAGAGCACCATACTTTTTTGATCGATACATAAGTAAAGATTGGTCGATTAGTAAAGATTTTTTTGGATTTTAGGAGTCAAATTAAAGTAGACCTAGCATGCTAGAATGTATATGTATAATGGGCATGGCCTTACAAATTTTATACGATTGAAATTTGTCTATTAATCTAAAGCCTTTAGCATGTGTTCTGCTAATTTTGTTAGAGGCAAATCCTGCAAGTTGTACAGACGGTTAAGTCATAGTGCCTAATAATTTTTTATGTGTCATCATCAAAATGGATGATTAAAGTAGATTGTTATAACAAAAGAGGGGCTTAGGGGTCTCCAATGTAACTTTTTTTTTGACAAAGAAACAATTCATTTCTAAACTTCTTAATTTGACTCAATTACAATTTTTTCTATATAATTCACCATTATATATCATTTTTAAGTTTATTAGTTAGATCATTAATTTTTAAAGGTTTACCTACATGCCTTAGTTTTAACTAAAAAATCCATATATGTTCTACTTCACTAGTTCTAACAATTGCTTGAGTTCATTTTCAAAACATTCCCCATATGTAACACCTCAAATAGCCCTAAATGGAACACTACAATGAGAAGGTGTATGCTATAAATATGGCCTTAAAAATAACAACATATCAGCAATGTAAAACCGAATATGTTATTATCGCTGAGATGGCAAAATCAAAAGCACCAGTTATATCTATTTGTCGGGCATCAACGATATATCGGTGATATATTACCAAAATATCCACGATATGAAGAACAATAAAGATCCCTTATTTTTTTAAATATATTTCACCTGATATCCAGGCCATGACCCTTTTTTCCATCATTTTGACTACTGCTGCAAGTGAGTACTTTTGGGTAACTTTGGGAGATTTTGAAGCTTTTAGGGAGTTCTTGGATGCTTGAAGACTAGACATTGTTGTTGTCCACTCTTTGATTTTCATAAGATTGGCGATCATAGAGGATGTTTTTTCATCAATATTTGACTTGTGAAAATGTGATGATTGAAAATTTCAATCTTGAAAAATTGTTGAAGATTTATCAAGACTTTTGATATTATACAAATATTCATCATTATATGTGTTAAGATAAAGCTTTCTATGTCAAATCCTCATTTTGTTAACTTTTGATCTTAGATTATATGAGTGAAATTTATTATCTTCTTTTAATTTCATACTAGTGATAATATTTTGATCTTGTGTTTTTGGTTGTTCGCATTGTTATATGAATCATCCTTCCACTCACTTTGAGGACCAGAGATTGTGGTTTCAAGTTCTAGTCCCAACTTTGAGCATGTTGTTGACAAAGGTAGTAGATGAGAGATTAGATGGAAGTATGCTAGTGCTGTAGATGGCCAGAAAGGGAAGCCTAGGTGAAATTTGTGTAGAAAGATAATCAAAGGTAGAATAACTAAACTGAAACAACGTCTCATCAGTGTCTAGACGAACGTGGTCAAATGGCCCACTTGGGTTCATTTGGTTGCAGGGCTGGACAGGCTTGGGTTGGGTTGGATACTATTCATAGGGGTACCCCCTCCTCACAGTTTACTATTCACCCAGCCCACCCAACCCAATCCAACTCTGCCCAACCCTGCAACCAAACGAACCAATAGGGAGCAATGTCGTCCACTATAGTATGAGTAAAGATCATGCACATAAGATGTTGAAGGGTTGTTTCAAAATTTCAGAGAGCGTCTCGAAATGGTTGTCACTAAGTTGTTTGCAACATACAATTGGTAATAATTATGCAGCGGATTTCAAAATTTCAGAGAGCATTTCAAAATGGTTGTCACTAAGTTGTTTGCAACAAACAATTGGTAATAATTATGCAGCAAAAGAAGGTCTGAAAACTCCAATCGCCTACAAGATAATGAATAAATATCTCCAAATAAGCAAGGAGGAGATTAGGGAATATGTAACATAGCACCTAGGGTGCATCTCAACACCCAATAAAAGTTACCCAATAACAATACAAAAAGTATTTCTACTTTGAAGTTTTCAATCAAATAAAAAATATCTATAATATTATTTCCATATCATGTTAACTTTTGTGTAATGATCAAATTCTACATAACACAGCATGAGGTGGACACAGAGAAACAACAAGAGATATTTATGTTTAATCCACTTACATGATGCTTTCTCACTAGATATCAATTTTTGAGTTTGAAAACATTATATAAAACATGTTAGAATAAGGTAAGAATACAATATGAGATTACATGTGATCGTTCCTTAATCTATTTCATCTGTGGAAACAATGAGGCATGGATTTAGGTGGAAATGCCGCGACGTATTAAGTATTAACAACAAGAGAATCTTGAGGGGTGTCGAAGTCAAGCATTGGAGATACCTTTGGTAAAGATCCTATGGTAGCGACATAATTTTGAGGAGGCCACTTGAGAGCTCGAGGTAGACATTTGGCGAGACTATCCGTGTCTTTTTGAAGGTAATCTATAAATCATAGATTTATCCTTTTAAGGTTGTTACTTTTGCTACGAATGTAGCTCAAACTTTTAAGATTGTTATATTACATACATTTTCATCGTATGTCTCAAGGACGTGTCTTGTTTTACTATTGTTATGATGTAATATCTCAAAATTTTGGATCCCAAAAAAATCTCAAAACTTATTCAATACTATAATAAAAATAGCATCTCATCGCAAGCTTTTCCAATGAGATCTAAATATGTGAATCGAGCTCCTTAGTGAGAGTTATCAATATTTTTATTAGTAAACTGGGATATATGATTTTTATGAAATTTGGATATTCAAATTTTAAATATTCTACATGTGTGGAGATATTTTGTGTCTTTTCACTCTAAATTGATTTGCTTCATTCTTATCCTCCAAATAGACAAGAGGAAGAGAGACCATATCATTGATTGAGAAGTTCTGAAGCTTCACTGCAAGGAGAGGAAGATGAGTGTTGTCATAAGGAAAAGGCGTCATAACACCTGGATCGTTGATTACATGCATGTACCAATGGCTCACGCATAGGTAGGAATCCTCAAATTTCCATCTATTTTCTTTCACTTACATTGCAATTTTAGAGACTATCATTTTGGGGGGTAAATGCTTAATTTCGATCTCCCCTACAATCGCCTCTTGCTATTAGTTTATCATGGTATTTCCACTTAAATCATCTCCTCCTTGTTTTCATGGATGAAATAAATTAAGGAACGATCTCGTTGCATGGCAATCTCAATCTCATGTTGTACTCTTATATTATTCCATCATGTTTTATATAACATTTCTAAACTCGAAAAAAATCAATTTCTATTGAGAACACATCATGTAAGTGGATTTAACAATAAAATGTCTCTTGTTGTTTCTTTTGTCCAGTGCATGTTATGTTAATGGAGATTTCGATCCTAACACCGAATGTTAATGTGGTATGGCAATAATGTTATATGCATTTTCTATCTGAATTGAAAATTTCAAATTAATCATATTTTTATATTATTGATATATCATTCAGGTTGTTTATGATTGTTGTTGGGTAATTTTTATCGGGTGTTGAAATGCGTCCCACGAAGGAGCAATGCAATAGAATACATCGTTGGATTGAAGAAGTAATAATATAAATATAGGTCACCCTCATGTGTGATGGCTGGACAAACTATACAAGGAAGCAAATCATTAATATCTTTGTATATTGTGATGGGAAGATAGTGTTTGTCAAGTCTCGGGATGCATCTAAATATGTAAAAAGTCTCAAGTACATAAGCTCTTAAAGGCGTTATTAAGAGGTTTGGCCAAATAACATTGTGTATATGGTGAACGACAATGACACCAACTTCAAGAAAGCATGTAAAATAGCTGTGTCTTCCAACAAGCATAGTCAATCATAAAGCATGTAAAATAAATGAATATCTTTCGGACCTCATGCTATACATTGCATAATGCATTGACCCGACCCTAAAGAATTTTGGGTAGAGAATCATGCATCGTTAATCAAGACATTCATCTATGACCATTCCAAAACCTTGGCATTATTGAGGAGGATATGCAAGGGCAACATTGTAAGTGCCAAAAATAACCATATTTGCAATCAATTTTATAGTGTTACAAGGAACGCAACAAAGCAAGGTGGGTTTGAAGAAAATATGAATTTCAAGGGACTCATGTGAGAACCCTAAGGTGTGTGGAGTCAAGGTAGAAAGGTATAAACCTTGATTAACAATGTGAATTCTAGTATGTTGTCGTCCATGCAATAAAGATCATGGAACATGTTATGCTGACCTTGACGATAGTGGACGAAAATAAAAAGCCGCACATGTGGGTGATATAAGAGACCATGCATATGATGAAGAAGAAGAAGGTAAGGACAATGTGTTTTTTGATGTATTGCATTAATCTGAGGTATCACTACTCGTTTAGAGCTCTTATTGGTATCGCTACATGATAAAAGTCATGACCTATAAAAAATTGCATGAATAGGGTATAAAATGTTTTCGGTGCAAAATGTGTATGTTAATTTGATAACTAATGTTTGATGATATTAACATTTTGAAAATAAAATGTCTTATGAAGGCTTTCAGTTTGTTGGGAAGAATTACTATAGTCAATGGGGGTAATAGTCTTTCTTAATTTTATAATAACACTTTATAGTGCTACAAATTCTATCGAAGTTTAGAATAATTTCTTTTATTTCCTTGGAATTTGAATGATGGCTTGGATTCTCCTAACTTGTAACACATGACAGTGTATATGTTATCACAAATCACATCAACTAAAGGATGAGAGAGGAATTCGAGCACACTCAACCTCCTCCACTCCAAGAAATAGAGTTCTTTCAGTATAAATAAGTTGTATGAACTTATCGACATCCATTATAACCTCAGGTTGAAAATGAAGCGTGCAAGAGAGGTCATACAAGCAAGACTACATAGACCCCATTGACCTCGCATATATCTTCAAATACAAGATGACAATGATGATGAGGAAGATGTCTTGTAAAAGTGAATAGATGATAATGATTTTCATGTGCTTGATGAGAGAGGAGAAAGGGTAAATACATAAATTACCTCACAAATAGAGGCAAGTGTTGCATAATACATGGTTAGATCGAGTCAACATCTAGACCCAATTGGAGGGTTAAAAGTGGTAATAATGTTGATCACCCCCTTCAAAATAAAAAAAATCAAAATCAAAATCAGGTCATAATGGATGAGGTGAATCATGCAAAAGAAAGGATTTTTGGTAGAATGACACATTGTGGTGGTAATGTTGGTTGGGTACATGCTAGACAAGAATACATGGGCCAAGCCACATGCATACATGGACAATATACTGCGGATGGGTGCCTACCTCAAATCCTCCTTGCACTAGAAACAATAGGAACGACCCCAAGATAACACCATGATGGGAAATTCGACATCTCCGGTGGATCCTTGAGTATGCGTGTTGGAAAAGATTGTCTTGGGTGGTAGAACTACATCAATCGCTATCAAGAGAAAACTCAACCCCCCACAAATGGCATCTCATCACGTCTCATCGTCTTCATCAACAAGTTTCAAGTTGCATCTTCTTCGCATCGACATCCTCATAATTCCTCCTATTTAGCTAACAATTATCCTTGGATTGACTTAATTATATATATAACCCCCCATGAATATATGCACTATTCGATGAACTATGAAGTCGTGCACTCTTATGTGACATGGGAGAATTACGTGAAATATATAGAGTCGATTAAGACATGATTTTTTAGTGGAGGACATCAAGCAAGGTTATGGATCCAAGACGATAGAGTTGGTTCTAAGGAGTGATGGACTCCAATTTATTTACACTGCAAATACTTTATTGGTGCATTGTGTTTATAAAACCGTGTTATTTGTTATAACAAGTAATTATGAATTCTACATAAATAAGCTTCTAGTTGCATGCCTAACATAATACTACCAATTTATTCGATGATTTTGATGACCATATTACTATAAAATTTATATTTAGACTCTTATTCTAGCAAACAAGTGTGCATTTTATATTATTTATTGATTACAGAACATTTAAAACTTAATTTTGGAGAAAGTCATTTTTTAGGAGATTTTACTTTTCAAGCTTAGCAAAATGGCATCAATATAGATGTTTAAGGCTTTGGTTATAAAGGTGGAGAATTATTACTAAATAACTTGGGTACATTTAGTTTTTTGAATGGTATTATCGGATTCAATTGAACCCATGATGTTGTGCCATGTCTTATTTGGTAACGGTTGGAGAAAATAAGAGCACTTGTTATTTCTGAGAACCTTAGGCTCTCTTATATAGTAGAGAGGCCTATGGGTAAATTATATAAAGTAGATAACCGGAAAGGAAAATAAGAAAGAGACACATACTAAATATGAAAATACAAATATCTTCACACCCCCCTCAAGCTGGAGCATAGATATCGATCATGCTCAGCTTGGATGAACACTTCTGGAATGATCCTCTGGACAGTGTCTTGGTGAAGATGTCTGCAGTTTGCTCTCCAAAGCTGACATGGGAAGTAGAGATCAGACCCTTCTGACTCATGTCTCTGGTGTAGTGGCAATCCACTGTTTTGTTCTCTCATGGAATGCAGGGTTGTTTGCAATGAATAGGACAGCCTGATTATCACAGTGTAACTCCATGGGTAGAGGGATCTCTACATGTAGATCACATAGCACTGCTCGGACCCACATCATTTCTGTACTAGCTTGAGCCATAGCCCTGTATTTGGACTCGACACTTGATCTTGCTACAACAGTTTGTTTCTTGCTTTTCCAAGAAACGAGAGAAGTGCCAACAAATATTGCAAATCCTGAAGTCGATTTCCTATCCTTAGGACAACCTGCATAATCTGCGTCAGCATATGCGGATACAGAGAGTGTGTCTCCTTTCTTGGATAGTAGTCCTGAGACTGGAGTTGATTTCAGATACCTCAATATCATATGTAGTGCGTCTATATGTACCTGTCGAGGTTGCTCCATGAATTGACTCACTCGACTCACTACAAATGCAATATCTGGTCTGGTGATTGTAACATAAATGAGCTTTCCAACCATCTCTATGTATCTTCTCTTATCAACTTCATCGGTATCATCATCATATAGCTTCATGCTAGGATCCATAGGAGTCGTGGACGGTCGACATCCAATCATTCATGTTTCTGCAAGCATATCTGTAACATACTTCCTTTGGGTCATCACAAGACCCTATGCATTTCTAGCAAATTCCAGCCCCAAGAAATACCTTAGGGTACCCAGATCCTTAGTCACATATTGACTGCCCAGAAATTCTTTATCCATCTTGATTCCCTGCTCATCATCTCCTGTAACAACAATATCATCAACACACACCATGATAGCAACAGTACCTCTAGACGTCTTCTGCACAAATAAGAAATGGTCTGCATTTGACCTCTTGAATCCCTGTCATTCAATCAGATCTAAAAGCTTTTGAAACCACGCTCTAGGACTCTGTTTAAGGCCATATATTGCCTTATGGGGTCTACAAACCTGGTCACACTCCCCCTCAGCAGCAAACCCCGGAGGCTGCTGCATATAGACCTCCTCTTGTAGATCTCCATATAAAAATGCATTTTTCACGTCAACCTGCAATAACGGCCAATCTCATGCTACAACAACTGAAAGAAGGACACGTAAAGTAGAATGTCGAGCAACTGGAGAGAACGTGTCCAAGTAATCAACCCCATAAGTCTGAGTAAAACCACGTGCCACGAGCCTTGCCTTGTACCGGTCAAGGCTTCCATCGGCATGGTATTTAACAGTAAACACCCACTTGCAGCTAAAAATAGATGCTCCGGGAGGTGGAGAAACAAGTGTCCAAGTTCCACGGGACTGCAATGCGGCCATTTCTACTTCCATAGCAAGACGTCATTTGCTATCTTGGAGTGCCTCCTGGTAATTGCGTGGAACCTCTACTGCAGATAAGGATACCACAAATCTTTGGAAATCACCCGCCAGACGATGAAAAGAGACATGTGAAGCAAGTGGATAGGAAGCACAAGTACGCCTTTGCTTTTTAATAGCGATAGGCACGTCCAAATCTCCATGATCATCATCATACTGTTGTGTTTCATGTATCAATAGATCCTCAGACTCATCGTTAGAAATCAAGTTATCAGAACCAACCTGAGGGCTACTGGATGACGGGCCATGACCTTGAGCAGAGGAGGACCGAGGAGTACAATACTTTGGTAATGGTGGGACAATGGTAACTAGAGGTGGTAAAGGTGGAGGTGACGGTATGACAGGAGGTAGTGGTGGAGATGTCATAGAAGGTAACTGACTCATAGGAGGAGGTGGCACGAAGACCTCAGTATCAGAATGGGAAGCAGTCATTCGGACACCTGTAGGAGAGAAAAACATCACAGATTCAAAGAATGTGACGTCGGCGCTAACAAAATATTTTCGACGCAGCGGTTGGCACCAACTGATGACAAAACTAACACAGCCAAAGACACGGGGTGGAAGAAAGAACAACTCCTTCTCAGGAAAGGCTAGAGAGAGGACTTTTCTCACCCAAGACAGATGAGGGCATGCGATTTATTAAGTAGCAAGCTGTGAGAACCGCATCACCTAGAACGAGTTTGGAGCATGACTCTGAATAAGTAAGGTTCTAGTGACATCCAGTAGATGGAGATGTTTCCGCTCTGCAACACCATTTTGTTGTGAAGTGTAAGCACATGAAGTTTGATGAATTATACCACGAGATGAAAAGAACAAGGATAAAGTTCTAGTACAAAACTCCAAGGCATTGCCAGACCGCACAATTTTCACAGAAGAAGGGAAAACATTTTGAACTTCATTGATAAACATTTGAATCACATCTCCTGCTTCAGATTTATTCTTCAATAAAAACACCCAAGACAAACGACAAAAATCATCTACTGCAACAAGATAGAACATGTGTTCCTGGTGGTCAGGAGCATGACTAGGACCCCAAATATCAATATGGACTAACTCGAACAAGGAGCTACTGCTTTGACTCTGACGACTCGGAAAAGTAGACCGATGATGCTTTCCCAACTGACACGCTTCACACTGGAAGGATGACTTCGGAGAAATCTGGGGCAAAACACGACACATCTTCTGAAGAGGGAGATGACCAAATCGGAGATGCCAGGTATACGGAGAGTCTGATCCCGTAGAATGGAGAGATGCACTGACATAGGGAATATGGAGCAGACGATAGAGACCATTCTGCTCACTGCCATAGCCAATCACCTTGCCCGATGGTATGTCTTGAAAAACAAGAGACGATGAGTCAAAAAAAGCTCGACAGTTCAAATCCTTTGTAATCTGGCTAATGGATAGTAAGTTCATAGAGAAATCATGAGCATATAACACATTCTGCAATCTCATGGAAGGTGTCAGGTTAACCTCCCCATGTCCTGTGATCGGGGAATGTGTCCCATTGGCTATCACCACAGTTCGTCCTGAAGAGACTGGTCTATGTGCAGTGAGCTGCTCTTTGTCCCCACAAAGTTGATGTGTCGCTTCAGAATCCATAATCCAATTCATAATCATAGATCCATCACAAGAAGTGAGAGCATAAGAACTACCTGAGGTACTGGCTGTGGCAGGTGAACCGACAGAGACTGAGAGAGCCACATCTGACTGACCTCCAGGAGTTGTATCAGGAGGCATGATATTCCTCAGTCTGGCAACAAGATCATTGAATCATTGGTCCAACGATGAACATGCAGGGGACTCAACTTGTTCTGGTACCTGAGCCGATGCAGGAAAGCCATGCTTAGAGTAGCATGTATCCTCGGAGTGACCAGAGCGACGACAATAACTGCATGGTTGATGAATCCGACCCCCACGACCTCGGGGGCCACGACCACGAAAGGTAGAGGAGCCCCCTCTTCCTTTGGAGGCTGCCATCGCTGAAGGTGTCTAGCTAACAGTCGAGCTTGGGACAGTAATTCGACTCAGTCGGCGGAAAGCTTCCTCCATAGGAGGAATAGTGGCATCAACAAAAATCTTAGACCGAACAACATCGTACTCTGGATCAGGGGCAGCTAGGAATACACCTACCATGGTAGCATTCTTGTATGTCTTCTGCTGCTCAGGAGTGGCCGTGACAGCATGAAGCTATGGAGCTTCTCAAACATCCCTCGTAGGGATTTGTACAGTGAGTGAAGGGGGCGCCCATTCTGCTTGACTGTAAAGATATCATGTTGCAACTGAAGTATCTTCGTCTCGTTCCGCGCCTGCGAATATGTCGCTGCTAGAATATCCCACATAGCCTTAGCCGTGTGCTGATGTAATACATCGTTGGCGATCTCTATCGTCAACGTCCCAGATAGCCAGACTTTGACATACGCATCATCTGCCTCCCACAAGGCATTCACCCCAATCTTCTCCACCGGCCCTTCTTCGGTAAGAATGTGCTTCTTACCATTCGACTTCATCAGGCTCATAAACTGCATAGCCCAGAGCTCATAATTTGTCCCATCCATTTTCACAATAGGCGCCGGACCTCTGAATGCGCCGGTGGCAGGTACATCGACCTTGTTCTCAGACATACTGCTGAAAGAAGACTGCTACAGGTGCAACAAATCAAAGTTTATATGTCTACACAGACATATATGGGTTTGGGTGCACGTGTAGACTCATGCACACCAACCCATCAATCAACAGACGAAGCTGAGGCGGCGTAAGCTTAGAGACAGCACGCGAGCGTGCGAGACGAAGCTGATGCGCGCGCGAGACAAGCGCACTGTGCGCGCAAGAAGGACGAGTGCGCGTGCACGGCGAGCACGCTGTGCGCGCTGTGCTCGTGTGCGGAGCCCTAGCTGTGAAGGCACGCTAGGCTGCGGTGCATGCGAAAGGGCAAGGGCACGTGCGCGAGACGAGGGAGGGGGCGGCGACACGCAAGGAGAGGGCTGGTGGTGGGGTTAGGGTTTTTGGGAATCGAGAGCTCCGGTCTAGGACCGCCGCTCTGATACCATGTTGGAGAAAATAAGAGCACTTGTTATTTCTGAGAACCCTAGGCTCTCTTATATAGTAGAAAGGCCTATGGGTAAATTACATAAAGTAGATAACCGGAAAGGAAAATAAGAAAGAGACACATTAAATATGAATATACAAATATCTTCACAGTAACTTAAACATACACAACAAAGCTTCAGTAAGTGTTATCATATCTTTAGTAACTTATATAAAAGTTACCAGTAACTTGTAGCTTCAGTAATAGGTTTAGTATTTCTCAGTAATTCCTCAATATTCGATCCCATAAATGTATACTATTTTTAAAAATATTTATAATTTCCAAATTTGTTTTCTTTCCCTCAGGAATACGATTCCTATTTTTAAGATTGAAATTTGGTGACTAGAATTGGAGGCTCATTCCATCTCCAAACGGCACAGGACCCTAAGAATAATTTCCCTCTATATATCAACCAAATCAATTTATGTGGTGACCACACGGATATCAGAAACTGAAGCCATTAAGGGCAAGTCCATATGGATAAAGATTTGCTTTCAACCTATTACAATCTTCCAAAACCTGTAAATAAGAATCATTGGCTATTGAATAACATCTTACTCATTACGGAATTTATCTGATCTATGTAAGCCTCAATTAAGACAATGTGATGAGTGATGGTGTACTTTACCACTTTAAATGATCAAAGGTTCAGCCCTCATAAATACCATTTAATAAAAAAACAATGCAAATGAGATGTAAAAAAAACCACAATCCATTCTCCTGTCTGTATGAAAGATTCAAGTTGAATATACCAAGTCAGGAAAAAAGCCATTGGCTTGTGGACATGGCAAGTGTTACAGACGGGGCCTGTCATTACTTCAGGGGCTTGAGTGTTACCCCTACATGCGGATATCAAGAGAGATTTACTTAGTGAGATCATGAAGTAACAAATCTTACAGCATGGGAAGCATCACAAACTTGGTTAGGCCGGACATACGAGTGGCTCATTTGGTCGTGAATTACCGATAATATTACCGTGAAACAGCACCAGAAGATTGCACCTCAGATCTTGGGAGGAGTGTTGGCATATCTCCATGTGAGGTTTTCGAGGTGTGCGTACGTTCTGCTTCCCACGACCTCCTCCAATGGAACAGCACGCGAAAGCTCTTCCAGGTCTTCCTTTGTGAGCTTCACTCCCACTGATCCAATGTTGTCAACAAGGTTTTTGATCTTCGTGGTTCCTGTGCAGGTATCAACAGAATCATTGCCTGTTAAACTTGCATATACAAAAGTGGAAACAACTCGATTGAACCTTATTTGATTTGTCCGTACTTGGCTACCTAGACTCTTTCAATCATTTTCAGGGGCAAGATTTTCTACTCGAAGTGTATTTTCAGTTTACCTTGATAGGAATTTTCACACAATGGTCCCTGTAAATTTTTGCCAATTACATGATAGTCCCCTGTAATTCTTCATATTTACTCCCACAATACCTGCATGAGCCAACTCTTGCAGGAGTCGCAGTGCAAGATAGAGTAAGTTTGCAAGGGTTGTAGGGGATATATGAAAAGATAGAGTAAGTTTGCAAGGGTTGTAGGGGATATATGAAGAATACAGGGGATGTTGTGTAATCGGCAAAATTTATACGTGAGCTTCTCAAGGAGAAAAGTACATCAGACCATGGACGAAGAAGCAGAGGTGAAAATTACCTCCCTATAAAAGAAGGTAAATGGGAGGGAGGATCGCAAAGAAGAAACATTCGTCGCCTCTTTTTTTGAAAGAAGCTAATTGCAGTCGAATTAGAGGTCGTATGCAATCCACTTTCGAGCGCAATTTAATCACGGGATGTAAAGAAAGTTATGATTAAAAGATTTCATTATAGTCTCAAATCCAAAACTTAAGATAGAGGCATAAAATTTTATAGAAGGCTTAAATTCCAAAATAGGGACGATGATAAAGTAAAATAACTAGCATAAATGAATGTATTTTGCAAGATTTAAGATCTTAATCCACAGTTAATGCCATGGAAACGATATAATGGTGACTTCATCACCAGGCGGCGCCAAACCACATTGCTTTATTTTAAGGGATTTTTACCCCCATGAACCATAGAATCATTGTAAATTACCTCATCAACCTTCTAAACATCATTATTACCCCCTCGACTCCGTAAACTTGCCCCGTCTTACCCTATAGACTCTACCATTAATTTTACTTTTACTTGAGTCAACACCTTGGATTAATCTAACCAGAAGAAAATTGTGTGACTGGATCTTTGGCTCTTCGACAGTTTGGATGTGTGTCTGAAAGAGAATTGAAGATCAACAGCTGAAAATAGGGCCCCCTTCTTGATTCATCTTCTTCACATCTTCTTCTTCACGGAGGTACACGACGGAGTAGCTTTGTACCAATGCTTTTGGAGATCAAGCTCCAAAGAGGCTCCGGTATGATCCTCCCCCTTCGTCCATGCCCAGCTACTCCGATGATGGTTCGAGAAAAAGAACCTCCTCATCATTTCAGTGCAAGACAGAGGAGGGGTTGTAGCGGCTGCTCCTACTGTTCGATAGAAGTTCTGCTCCATCGTGATGGTTTCAAGGCATCGCTTCTCCTCAGATGGTTTCTTCCCCTACGAGTTCCTGTATGGTGAAAGGATGGATCGAGATCTGCCATGGTCTCAACACAAGATTAAACCAAATGTTGGGTGTTGCAGCTCTGTCTCTTAGGGAAATTCGATGGTGTGAATGAGCGATGATGTTGCTCCGAAACAAGTGACGGGAAGGACCTCGTGTGTAGAAGGGAGAAAGAGGTAGAAGTTCTAGGGTCTCCATGAGGTATGCCTTCCTTCGTTGGCTGCGAGAGGGAATGAGAGAGAGATGGAGAGAATGGAGGGATGGGGGCTCCTGTTAGGCGAGTTCGTTCAGATCGTGAGATCGATGGCGTTCCCCTCTGAGTAGGAGGTTATTTACAGGGCATATGCCCTCGCCACGTCCGCCCCCATCCTTCACGCCCCAAGCAGTTAGGGTCTCCGTGAGACCCGACCCTCGCGCAACCGTCGGCAGTAGTTTTGACCACTCGGTCATTCTGCGCGAGAATCGTTCTAACATCTCCTACTTGACCGAAGAGGTCAAAACATATATGCTCCCACTATTCGTGCAGTATATACATGGAGATTTATCATGTGATGATATATATAAAACATCTTCCTTGACTCAAACATTCCTGAGTCCCATAAAACCAACATGTTTAATGTATGTTCCTGCTATTATTCCTTTGGTAAGGGAATCAGCCAACATGTCAGTGGTAGGTATGTAGGTTATCGTGATTTCTTGTTTCGCCACTGTATCTTGTATATATTGGATCTAAATGTGTTTTCCTTTGGAACTATTAGCCCCACTATTAATCAAGCTTATCGCAGCTTGATTGTCACAATACATTTCAATTGGCCCTTTGACCAATTCGAGGCTTAGATTTTCTAGAAAATGCTTGATCCATACAACATGAGTGGTGGCCATGCTACATGCAATGTACTCAGCCTTGTTTCTTGCTACCCCAAGAAACGGCTGCACCACCAAACATGAACATGTAACCTGATGTGGATTTTCTATCATCCACATCCCCTCCGAAATCGGCATTGGAGTAGCCTACCACTTCAAGTGATTCTGCTTGATACACAAGTTTCAGATGTACTGTTCCTTTCAGATATCGAAGAATTCTCTTTACATCTTTCCAATGTGCTGGACCGGGATTGCTTTGACATCTACTAACTAAGCTTACTGGATAAGCTAAATCAGGTCGAGTACACATCATTGCATACATTAGACTTCCCACCGCTTGTGTATATGGTACATCTAAAGGTTTCTGCCCCTTTCCGGGACATTGACTCTTACTGAGTCTCTTTCCCATCACAAGTGGTGTTGGAGCTGGAGTGCTATTCTGCAATCCAAATCTCCTTAATATAATATGCAAATATCTTTCCTGACTAAGGCTCAATGTCCTTGAGTCCCTGTCTCTTGTTATTTGAATTCCAAGAACATAGGATGCTTCGCCCATGTCCTTCATCTCAAATTCATTTATCAATTTCTGCTTGATTTCATTGAGCATCTGTATATCATTACCTGCAAGCAGAATGCCATCTACATACAATGACATGATCGCAAATTTTCTCCCACTCTTCATGGCATACACATAGTTATCCAATTTATTTGAAACAAATCCAAATTGAATAACTTTCTCGTGAAATTTGAGATACCATTGCCGTGAAGACTGCTTTAAGCCATATAATGACTTTATTAACTTGTAAACCTTTTTCTCCTAACCTTCAACCTGAGATCCCTTAGGTTGTCGCGTATAAATCTCTTCATTTAATTCTCCATTAAGGAAGGCCGTCTTCACATCCATTTGGAACAATTCCAAATCCATATATGCGACTATAGCTAAGATCGCCCGAATGGATGCAAACTTAGCCACTGGAGAGTAGGTTTCCTGGAAATCTATTCCAGCTTGCTGAGTATAACCCTTGGCAACTAATATGGCTTTGTATTTGTCAACACTACCGTCAACTCGGTACTTTTTCTTGAATACCCACTTACATCGTATGGATTGCCTACCTTCTGGCAAATCACATAATTTCCAAACACTGTTTCGCTCGATTGAGTCCAACTCATCTCTCATGGTGACCGTCCATGATTCCGACTCAGACGAAGCCATAGATTCATCAAAGGATATGGGATCTGTACAATCCGCGACATCCTCATCCACGGTGTAGCATGACGCCTCGCATCCATAGAAATGGCAATCTTCCATCCATGCGGGCAGTGTTCTGGGTCTCTTGTTGCCGATTATACTTGTGGATTGTGTGGGTCCACCAACTTCTTCTAAAGGATCATCATGTTCCATATGTTCATTCTCTACATTTGGATGATCGATATCATCCTCAAGTTCTTGTCTAATGCTCAAGTAGTCTTCATTGTCCTATAAAACAATCAGAGGATCTGATTCCTCCACTTCATGCTCCTTTTCTTGATGAATTTCAAGAAAAGTTGCATCATGACTTTCAATCAGACCTTTAGTTTTATTGAAGAACCTATAACCTTTAAAGTGTTCACTATATCCAATAAACTTGCACTTTAATGTCCTGAAGTCTAGCTTGTCTCTAAGTTGACTCGGTACCAGAACATGTGCTACACATCCTCATTTCTGGAGATGGACCAACTCGGGCTTACTGCCATTCCATATTTCATATGGCGTTGATTCTAAGGACTTGGTGGGAATCCTATTCTGTATATAGTTCGCGGTCAACACTGGCTCTCCCCAAAATTTCTTGGAGAGTCCTGAGTGTAAAAACATACACCTTACTGCATTCATCAAAGTTCGATTCCTTTTTTCTGCTACACCATTCTGTTGTGGTGTATAAGGTATTGTAGTCTGCTTACGAATGCCTGTCTGAATGCAGTTTTCCTCAAACTCCTTTGAGGTATATTCCCCACCTCTATCTGTCCTAAAAGTCTTGATTGGTTTTCCCAATCTCGTCTCCACTTCCGTCTTATATCTCTTAAATGTTTCAAGTGCTTCTGACTTTCTTTCTAAGAGATAGACATAAGAGAACTTCGAGTAGTCATCGATAAATGTTATAAAGTACTCCTTATTTCTATGTGTGCTGACGCTCAGTGGTCCACATATGTCTGAATGGATCAAACCTATTAACTCTGCTGACCAAGTTCCAGTTGAGAAGGGTCTTCTCGTCATTTTACCGGTCAGACAATGTTCGCAGGGCAATGTCCTTTCACCCGTGATCTTAGGCAACAGATTTGCCTTCATCATTTGATCCATTTTAGAATTTCTTGGATGACCCAGTCACATGTGCCACAAATCATAATCAGACAAACAACACAAGGAATAATCAGAAGCAACATTCATTGATTCACTAGAATTTATTACAGGAAGACAAAACAGGTCATGCTCGGGCACAAACTTTCCCATCGCATAAATCTTCTTATTCTTGCCAATAGAAAGACGCTTATTATAAAAGCAGACATCAAAATCCTTCTTGAGCAGCACTAGGACAGAGATCAGGTTCCAGCGTATCCCTGGGGCATACAATACATCATTCAGTACCATAATGCTATCCCCCAGGTCAAGTCCGTATATCCCAACACGTTCCACGTCTAGGTAGATGTTGTTCCCCGTGAAGATCCTTTGTTCTCCTTTGCTTAACTCCTTGAAGTCCAAACAGGCCCTCCTTCGTCTTGGCGATGTGTCTAGTTGCTCCAGAGTCGATCCACCATCCGTCACTGTCCGTGACGACGGAGTTGCATTCTATGACAGCTGCGGATTCCATTTTCTTCTTGTCTTTATTTCCAGGAAATTTAGAATTTCATGGCTTCTTCTTGTTGGGGCAATCGACCTTGAAATTGCCATACTTGCCGCAGCCATAACAAGAGCCACGTGGGTATTTCTCACTCTTTCCCTTGAAATTCACCTTGGAGGGGCCCAACCTTTTCTTCGCGTGCACGACATTTTCTTCTTCTTCTTCCTCGACCTCAAAGATCTCAGCTTTCGATCTTTGTTTAGAGAGGTCCTGCTCAATTGCCATCTGTGCAGGTAGGTCCGTCACAAACTTAATGTTGTCATTCATCCTTAGAGATGTGGCAACCATGTCGAATGACGGAAGGAGACTTCCCAATATGGCTGCGATCTGCATCCTCTTCGGAATTGCGCAATCAGCAGCCGCAAGATCCTTGACCATCACGATCATCTTGTTCACGTGCTCGAGGACGCTTTCAGATTCCTTCATTCTACACGAGTTGTACTTGTGTAGAAGAAGCTGGATGTTCACTTCCGATTTGGAGTGATAATTCTCTTTGACCGCGGTCCAGAGCTCGTAAGCTGATTCGCAGGTCTCAAAGACCCGAATCAGGTTCGGATCTATGTGGGTCAGCATAAAGCTCCTAGCCCTATTATCTGTTTTCTCCCATTGTTCGCGGGACCTAATTTCTTCCATAGTTAGATTCTCAGATAAGGTTGGGCCGGTTTTATCAATGATGGAGTGTATGCTATCGCGCAATAGGCCATAGTAGATCTTTCTACTCCATAATTCGTAATTAGTACCGTTAAGGTACTCTATTTTCCCAACCTCAGTGGCAATTGTCTTGCTTTTCATGTTTCGTTGATCTAATGAAATAAATGTAAGTTCGTATGAGAATGTTAAAAAAAAGAAAAATGCATTTTGTAAAAGATTTAACAAGATTATTTACTTTAACAATAATATTCAAAGTTGCTTGATATTTATATTAAGAATGCACACAAATTTTTTTTAAAGGGTCACAAAAAAAGGAGACAATAAAAAAAACTTGTTTTGTCGAAGGGGAATTTTAACAATAAAAAATGGCAATTCAAAAAAAAAATTTATACATATACGACTATTAACTTTCATAAAAAACACACTGAAACACTCGTACTTTCGGATTACGCAGGTCACTTTAGGAAAGTGAATTATGTTTATAATTTTACCAGTCTGTTATTTTACTTCATTAACCTACTCATCCTTTATACGCTTCGTGTTAGGGTTTCTTGGCACAGGAAGATGCAGTGGCGGCGGGGATCCAGGGCTTGGGCTTTCAACACCGGGTCTCACGGCACGACGACATTGGCTAGAGGAAATAGCGATCGAGATCAAGGGCGAGCTCTGATACCAGCCTAGGGTCTCCATGAGATATGCCTTCCTTCGTTGGCTGCGAGAGAAAATGATAGAGATGGAGAGAATGGAGGGATGGGGGCTCTTGTTAGGCGAGTTCGTTCAGATCGTGAGATCGATGGCATTCCCCTCCGAGTAGGATGTTATTTATAGGGTGTATGCCCTCGCCACGTCCTCCCCCCATCCTTCACGTCCCAAGCGGTTAGGGTCTCCGTGAGACCCGGCCCTCGCGTAACCGTCGGCAGCGGTTTTGACCACTCGGTCATTCTGTGCGAGAATCGTTCTAACATAAGTGAGAAGCGAGAGATAGGGAGGTGTGTTGGTTGGCCGTTTAGTGTTGGGTTACACACAACAAAAAGAAGAAAAAGGATGCCGGGAAACGATTAACCTTCCATAGCCAGGCAAAGTACTATGCCGCAACGAAAGAAGACGAAGCAAAAGTACTATGTCGTAACCTTTGCAGGAGGGTGTGTTTTTCCTCTTTTCTTTCCTTATGCGAAGACATCGAAGACGGACATGAAAGAGTGTAGACGTTGTAGCGATGACGATCGATGAGTGGAGGAGAGGAGAACATGATGACGAGGAAGAGGCGATACCATACCCATCGCCCCTAAGAATGATCGCATCACACCGAAGTCGTCATCACTTCCCCATCCGATTTACCTTTGACGAACAAATAGATGCCTATTAACTATAGGTTTTGTGGAGTAAGGATTAACAAGTTTTACAGGGGTAATAACGATGTTTAGAATGTTGAGAAGGTAATTTACAATGATTTTAGGGTCTGTGGAGTAAAATCCCTTATTTAATAAAGGATTTGCCTCATGAAAGAGGCGTAGCGGAAACAGGGTAACCCAACTTCTGCTAAATGTCACTGATCAATTAGATCAATCGTCAAAGGTGTCTAGTTGGATGACTAAATGTTACAGTTGAGATAGATAGTAGAAAATGTATTGTTCAGATACAATTTTTGCAACCAACTCATCAACTATAGCACGTGCTAGTGTTGTTTATGAATTGAATTATGATTTTATTAATGGTGTGGATTGGTGAGTTGATTTTGGAGCATCTCATCATTTTTGTGGAGATATGTAACGATTCAACATCCGCCAACTTGTTTCCCCCTCATTGGTGAGGATCCTAACAAAAAGTGTGCACACCAACGTGGGACCATCGGAAAATTCTCAAGTTCGATATTCACTCAGATTTGGCTCGCTAAAAGTTTGATTCATATTCGATTCAAAATAATGAACCAAAACTAGACACAAGTTTAGGCTCGATTAAATAAATGAACCAAACCTAAAAATCATATGTTTGATTCTTTAAAAGTTCGAACACATATATACATATATTTACAAATCCTTATCTGGATCATTGGACCTTAGGATAAGTGGGCATTATATAGAGATAAGTGAATACTTATGAGACAAGTAAATTTTATATTAATATAAACTATCTCAAGATAAACGATGACAATCGTGGTTACAACATCCATTATCTATATGTGTACTTCTTTTCCCTTCCTTATCCCTCAAATTAACGGAACAAGTATAAACCTCATTTATCCTTCATCCCCACCTTATTCCTTATCGCTCATTATTAGAACGGATATAAAAATATATTACAATTATATTTTTTAAAGAGAAGAATCCTTATTAATTTATTTCTTTCCAAAAGATGAAGATGAGTTAGATAAAGAAAAATATGAATGAATATTTATTCTAATTTTATATATATATATATATATATATTTCCATTTCTTTTCTTTTCACATACTCTCATCCGGAAATTCTCAAGTTTGATATTTGTTTAGATTCGATTTGAATAAATAGATGTTCGGTTCAGGTTCAGTTCGAAAATAAACGAACCGAATCTAAACACAAGTTTTGATCCAATTAAATAAACGAACCAAAGATTAAAAATATAGGTTTACCTTCGTTTGATCCGTTCACACCCCTATACCAATGTGACTGTGCTAGCATGCACTTACAAAGGTTGCTCTTTGCTCCAAATTTTCCACCAAGTCTTTTGTCTATTAGATATATTATTAAGGAGCCTAAACATCACGCCATCATTGATCACTTGTCTATTGCAGTTCACGATCTACTGACTGTCACAGCAATTGGTTGTGACCTTGAACATGGACGTCTCTCTACAGAGCAGTGCAGACACTATTTGTCGTTAAATCCACCATTTCTTTCGCCGCATTTTAATCTGATGTCTTTAACATTTTCTCCCAAGTCATATTCCACTCCAATAGAGTTCTTCCTCAATTGTCACATCGATCCAGTTTTTAGTGTCTGCTAGGAAAGAATGCATCATCAATTGTACTTTCCTATCAGACTTACCAGAAGTACTTCTGCGTTTGGAAATATTACATTTTGATGTATTGCATCCTAAGCATGTTCATGATCTTCATAGACACATTATATGCTGGAAGTGGATGCTTTGGACACACAATTTATGGTGATGCAATCAAGTCCTTTATATCTGAAAGAAAACTCAATCGTTGTGCTATAGTGAAAATTCTAAGCTTAATAATGCTCGAGTTTCATACTACTGCATTGTCTAATTTTTTTTCTTAGGGAGCATGGCATTATATCCATGAATCATGTGTGTGCGCACTGCACATCTAAAAAAAATGGCGCTACCAAGAGAAGACGGTGTCATATTCTCAATGTAGTTAAAATCCTCTTGATTCACAGCCGTACCCTCAAATACATTTTTTGGCTATGTTATCCTTACCGCATGCTATTTGATTAATTGTATGTCTCCTTTAATACTTAACTTAGCAGGCCCCTCTCACTTTTGTTTTTCCAAAAAGATCTCTCTATGTCCCTAATGTTCCTGGGTGCGTCACATTTATATATATTTGACTCATGGCCAGGACAAGTTGTTTCCATGGACAACCAAATGTGTTTCTGAGGTTATTGAGGATGCATAGGAGTTATAGGCCCTATGACCCTTCTTGCAATAGATATCATGCCACTGCCATTGCCACATTTTTATGATCTATCTTACTTCTCTCACGCAGACTCCAGGTTGAGTACCTTGGGCTTTGACAATGAAGTCTATCTAACTACTTTCCTTCTTGGTGTCAGAGATGGTCGGTATTATTTACAGTTGCTAGTAATCCTGTTAACACCTCAGCTTCTAAGTTTGTGTCATGATCTAGCATGCCTAAGGTAGCTCCTAATCATAGTTATTATACTACTAGCAATGCTGTTGCTCGTGTAGGTCATTGTACATACGTACCTACAACCACAAGAGGTAGACCTGGCTAATACAGAGGATCTGAAAATCCCTATTTCATCGGGAAAAGTAAGAGCGCTTACATGGTGCATTCCATCTCTAGCCATGTGTCCATGGAGAGATTCACTCAACTCTACCGATGGATTGATTTAAACTTTTCGCTAGTGGTGATACCCCGGACATATCAGAAGGCACTTCAATATGACAAAAAACATTCGAAGGGGCGAGATCCCATTTTGAATATTGGAATCCAAAATCAAAACCTTGTCCTTTCGACAAGTTTTTTCAACCAAATCGTTTTCCCTCTTTACATAAAAATCTCTGCATGGTGAGGGGGATTTTGTCATCTCTGATGCTTGGGGTGATGGAAAGAGATTGTTGACTTGACTTTCACCTTACCAGCCAAATAGATGGGTCATTCGAACATCATTGGGACGACCAAGAATTTGGCTTCCAAAGTTGAGGCGACAAACAAACTTAATGGTTCAAGGTTATGTGCCTCTCTAGTCATCCAATGCGAACCTCTTTTCAATTGTTCTTGTGGAGAAAGAATGAATGATTTGTCTTATTCAAGGGGTTTAGGGTTTCTTTCAATGTGCTTAGTCCTCATGAAACACTGGATTCATGACAATGTATGTCCCAGACTTGTTGTCACTGTTGGAGAAAAATGAATTTTGTTTATTAGAGGGACCCTAGGGCTCTCTTATATAGGAGAAAAGCACTGGGTAAATATTATGAGAGGTACATGAGAAAAAATATGAAATAACACCAAAGATATATAAGTATTTCAACACCCCCTCAAGCTGGAGAATATGTCTATCATGTTCAGTTTGGAATAACATCTTTGGAAAGGCCTCGAGTAAGAGCTTTGGTGAATATATCTGCAGTCTGATCTCCAGTAGGAACATGAGGGGTGGATATAATACCCTTTTGGATCATGTCTCTGGTATAGTGGCAATCCACTTCTATATGTTTTGTACGTTCATTGAATGCAAGATTATTTGTAATCAAAAGTGATACCTAATTGTTACATAGAAGCTGAATAGGAAGAGGTACATCAACTGCAAGATCAATCAAAATCGACCTGACCCACATCATCTATGTGCTTCCCTGAGCCATAGCCCTGTATTCAAACTCTGCAATGGATCTAGCAACCACTATCTGCTTCTTACTTTTCCATGACACGAGTGAGCTGCCAACAAAAATAGCAAAACCAGAAGTAGACTTTCTGTCCCTAAGGCATCCCGCATAATCTGCATCTTCACATGACGTCACATCAAGAGAGGTACCTCTGCTAAATATAAGGCCAGTGCCTGTTGAAGACTTCAAATATCTCAAAATCATATAGACAACATCCACGTGAACCTTCCTTTATTGTTCCATGAACTGGCTCACCTTGATCACCGCAAAGGATATATCTATCCTGGTGATGGTAGCATATAGTAGCTTCCCAACCGGTTCCCTGTATCTCCTCTTTTCTATCTTCTCAGTGTCATCATCATATAATTTCATACTTGGATCCATAGGAGTAGTAGCAGGCTTGCACCCTGTCATACGTGTCTCTATTAGCAGATCAGTAAAAAACTTCCTCGGGGTCATCACAAAACCACGTTGGATCATGGTGAACTTTAATCCAAGGAATTATCGAAGATTGTCAAGGTCCTTGGTCACAAACTACTGACCTAGGAACTCCTTGATTTCCTGAATACCCTTCTCATCATCACCTGTGACAATAATATCATCAACATAGACGAGAATAGCAACAATACCTCTGCATTCTCTGAATAAAAAGTGAGTAATACGTAGTAGATCGGGAAAACCCCTAATGCTCAGTAACTCCGAAAGCTTTTGATACCAACCTCTCGCACTCTGCTTCAAGCCATAAATCGCCTTGTGGAGCCTACACACCTTCTGAGACTCCCCCTCAGCAAGAAACACTGGTGGTTGCTATATATAAACCTCCTCTTGTAGATCCCCATAAAGAAATACATTCTTTACATCCAGTTCGTAAAGAGGCCAATCCCATGAAACATCAACAGATAAAAGAATGCATGATGTTGAGTGCCATGCCATTAGAGAGAAGGTATCCTGATAATCCACCTCATAAGTCTGAGTGAACCCACGTGCCAAAAGCCTTGTCGTGTAGCGATCCACACCGCCATATGCTCACTGCTTCATCATAAAGATCCATTTGCATCCTACAACAAATGGACCTAGAGGGGCAGAAACAATACTCCAAGTGCCACGAGACTGCAAAGCGGTCAACTCCTCCTCCATGGCAAATCCCCCTCAAGCTGGAGCATGCAATGCTCCAACACTCCCCCTCAAGCCGGAGCATGCAATGCTCAGCTTGGACAAACAGAAATAAACTCAACTCACGCTACAGGACACGATGGACAATATCAACTCAATGCGCACAACTGATGGCAGTTGTCGAGGACGTTGCTCTCATGCCGTGCAGGTGAGGAGGATGAATGGGCTGGAGTGCGAGTCAATTGAATCTCCTCATCGGAGAGCATGTGCTCTGAAATGCGCTTGTCAGAGTCACTGCAACTGAATTGAGTCTCCTCGTCGGAGTACTCTAGCCCACCACAACAATGTGGACAACTGCTCCATCTCCGAAAAGGACCGAACTAAAAAGGTTGTGGAAGTGCAATCCTTGTCCAATTCCACGGTCACTGAAAAATGGAGCCTGAAAAGTCTCCTCTCGGAGAACTAGATCTCTCCCATCTGGCTCAGAGAATGATCCTCTACTCTGGAGTCCCTATGATTCCACATGAAAACCCCTGCCAACATGGCATAGGGAATGGTTCGCTACTCTGGAGATCTATGGCTCACATGTATACTCTGACCGAAACAACAAGAATGATGGGGACCACGACAAAAGATGGCAAACATGTGCACATATGAAAAGACCACATACATGTGCGCGTCTGAAACTGGAGACTCGGAAACACGTGACGTCGAGTCTGAATAATCTGAACTGTAGAGTCTGGAAATCTGACTGGACTGGAATCTGGAGATCTAACATCTCTGAAATCTAGAGAAGACCTGCGACTCTGCATATACTCCCCCTTTCTCCCATACTTGTCAGAAAAATCAAATCGATCAAGTTGGGAGAAGACAAGATAGTGGGGGAAAAACAAGAACATTCTCAAAAATTTCATGCGGCTTTATCTAAATAAGCCAACAAAACGTTTTTTTAACTTTTTTAAAGTTGTTTCAACATTTTTTACGATTTTTCTTCTTCTCTCTATATTTTTCTTTTTTCGCAAATATTTTGCATATGCCTTTTTCTTATACGCGCCTCTCTCTATTTTTTTCCGAAACAAATGTCTCCTTTTTTTTAAATGCTGGACCATTTTTTTACTCATTGAGCCCCCCTTATGTTTCCTTCATTCACGCATTTTTAATACCATCGGTCCACTTGGGATTTTACATCCGTAAGCCCACTTGGCTCTTAAATAACCGATTTTTTTAAAACTGTCAGTCGCCCCATAGGGTTCCCATTGTGGGAACCCTTTCTCGATTAAGTGACGCCCGCACCTAGGGCTCACGCAAAGGGGTGCGAAATCGGAATCTGGCGTACGCGTGCGGGATGGAGAAGTCGAGTCTCCAATCCGATGTTCTGGGATCTGTTGGATCTCGCGTGCTTGGAGGTTGGGAAGTCCTTCGCTTGGAGGATGTCATGCCGATGGAGCCTGGAGGAGATTCCGCAGGCGCCACATGGAAGAGGAGAGGCGTTTGGATTCGAGTCTATGCCTCCAACCCCTGCACGGTGTAGCTGTAGAGGGGGATGAGCACGATGGAGAGGAGGGCTCAATGCTGCGCATGATCCAGCTAGGGCTACGGGCAACAGCTCGCGCCACCTGCGCGCGGAGCTGTGGCTGGAATTGCGGCCAATCTGGAAGCTACGCCGATCTGGAGATGGGATCTCGAGTACGAGGTGCGGCGTGTGATCCTTCGCCTCCACATGGAGGTGCGCAACATGGAGCATGTGCATAGATCTGGGGAGCGGAGGAGGAGTGGCGCTGCCTGGAGGTTTCACACCTCTTGAAGTGGCACAAGGGCATCGAGAAGCCATCGGTGCATGTTTCGCCAAGGAGGAACCTTACGTCTGGATCATTGCGGCTAGGGCTAGCCGTGGAGATGCTGAACAGGGGTTGCGCCTGGAATAGCCTGCGTTGAATCGCCGCATCACGATTGGAGCCCCTGAACAGGGGTTTTGCGCAAGAAGCGTTGGAAGGTCAAGGAAGAGCCGCTATCACCTTGGAGTAGGGATTCTGGAAAAGAAACCATATCATCTTGGATCTCTGGATGTTGATCAAAGGTGTTTGGGCATGGCGGTGCTGCCTGTAACCCTAGAATATGCACCACCTTCGCGTGATCGGATCATGCAGAAGCTAGGGTTTCAGAAAACCCTAAAATGCATCGTGAACTTGAACACAAACAGATCTTTGGAATAAAATCAAACCATCGAATCTTGAAAAGATTACAAACAAAATAAATCTTCATGAATGAAACCGCGAGAATCGAACTTGCTCTGATACCATGTTAGAAGATAGAGAATGCGTAAGCGGAATGATAGACAGAGCATAATCGAAAAATATGAAACTGGAAGAATAATGTGGAACCATACTCCCTAAGGAGCGGGATGAAACTGCGAGAGAAGGCCTCAAAGGGCCAGGTTTATCTATTGATTCTCAATGGTTACAGGAGGTCTGGGGCTCCTTATATGGCATCCACAGAGCCTCCAAGTCCCACCATTGATAGATGTGGAACTATGTGTATGGGGTAAATGGATCTCTCCAGAATCCATTTACCCTCCTACAACTCATATGGCGCACAACCAAGTACTCCAACACACATAAATAGATATACCAAAGCCCTGAACCCATTGGAAACTCTAGACACTTGACCAGTGAAAATTACCTTTGGGCCCACGTAGGCCCCTTGCTCCTACCATGGACCGGTAACCATAAGCCTTAGCTTATTCTGGACCAATATCCAAAGATGATCTCGTCGAATAAAAATTATGATCGCATCTCAGCCTCGAGCAACCTAAACATCGCTTATGGCTTTAGGGTTTTGAACAAAAAGACTCTTGACAAAACCCAGACATCCTTTTGCTTGAACACTAGTTCCTTTCCTTGAACAACCTACTTGGGGGGGTGTACAACGGATTTGACTTTAATTGCCTTCAAAAGGGGCACCTCAAATGTTTGTGTACCTCACCTTCTATTTGCTTCATCTCAAAATATCCATGACATATTGCTAAATTCTGCGAGAGACAAATGCTGCCCCACCAAGAAAAACTTCAAGTGACGACGTGCTCCCTCTTCCCAGATGGTCTCGCTTGTTAGACATGGAAACTCCTCCAATACTTCTCAACAGATGGTCCTACGAACTCGTTATTCTAGAGGTTCCCAACAAAATCGCCCCTCAACAGGGGGTATGCATATCATCCATACGTGGTAGGCAGATATCTGCATGGAGTCGCTTATGGAAAAAATATCCTTATGAAATGCCTCATTATCGAGCTCGAGAAGGATATCCTTTCTATTGGCTAGGTGAAGAAACAATTAGCTTTAGAGGTAGATCCGAAAGCCTTTGGTTTCTGCTACAAGATCTCCAAAAAAACAAGTTATTATCCAAATCAACATGGAGGATTGGTTCGTTACACTTGCTCACTCATCTTGTAGCATGATTGAAGGTACAAAGGTGTGGTTCTGTAATGGTCTCCCTCCTTCAGCATCGAAAAGTTTTATGAGGTACACATAACCTGGGTTCCGGTGATGGGACTTGTTCTTCATCATTGATATCGGTACGTTACGAATAACTTGGCAAAAATATTTGGGAGGTTACTTGCATTTGAAGCTCCTTCGCTCCCCTAGGATGCTGATGACACCTCAATGGTTAAAATACTAATGGATATCCCATATATCTCTACCATCTCCATAGGGGTGGAAGTAGCTGCGACAGAGGGAGTCGTCCAGGCAATGTTCCATCTGCTGAAGTATAAGACAGAGGTTGCCCTTGCTCGCTACGATTTCCTACTAATGCCTAGTAACACTCTCCACATCCTCCAATCCTCCTATCATATGGAGCATCCTAACAAAAAAAACAATTCAATTGGAACTATGATGGTAAAGCCATCTCATATATCATTAAGCTTGTGCCCGGAGACTTTGACTTGTGTCCTCAAGCAACATGAGAAACAATATTTCTAAACATTGATCCTTTCCCGAAATATCATGGCCCATCTTGCTTGTCGCCATGCAGTTAAAGATGATCTTGATTAGATTATTGCTAAGAACTTAGATAATTAGATGGAGAGGAAGGGAAAGCTTCTACCAGAGCACATCAGAGCGAAGATTAAGTTGATCAGGGATTGCTCTATCAAGGTAGACAAGATTCTGAATGCGATCATGACACCTATCTTTGGGTTGACTCCTACTGTTGAGGCAAGCACATCCCGTCCTCCCCCTCCAGGTAAGCATTATGCACATGTTTTTTCTAATAAAAACTTAAATACCTCTTTTTTTAGTAAAGGGCTTATCCTTAATTTTCAATGAGTTATATCACCTTGAGATAGAATATAGAAAACTATTAACCTCAAATCTCTTCACCCCAAACACATAATTTTTTTAAAAAAATATGCGACTTTGTGAGGATTGATTTTGATAATCTCACCTACGAAGAAAAAATTCTTGATTCGGTATTTAGTCAAATGAGTGAGATCCGAAAACAAATCTCACTTTATATTGACTAGTATTGGTTTCATGGATCTAAAAATCCTCTCATGAAACATGAGGAGCTTAGGTGGGAACGGGAAAATTGGCCACCTTAAATCTTTGGAATGAGTATCTAATGTTAATATTTTACCTTGTGTTAAACCCCTCAGGATCCGGGTACCCGTTTACGCGCATTTCGCAATATTTCATTCACATTGATCGCAGAAGTTGTAGAAAAACAGGGAAAATTTTTCGCGCGATTATGACATTCATTTCCAACACATAACCACAAAGTAAAAGAGACAAATGGCACCAAAATTTCTATTCATTGATTTCCATATATTTTTACATCATGTACAATGTCTGCCAGTATACACAATATATCCCAAAATGTAGTACATAAGAGAAAAGAAGGGGAAGCATTTACATCATTTTCTTGAACAAAAACTGAGACAAAATACTTCATACCGTCTAGTGTATACTCTGTCTCCAGGAAGCATGTATAGCTACTGAGCGGCTACTGAACTGCAGGTTGTTTGCCTGCCAAACATGTTAGGAAAAAAGAGGCGTCAGCGGTTGCTGGTACCTCCCAAAAACTTATATAAAAATAACAGGCATTTGTCGTGACCAAAAGCAAGCAAGTAGAGAGGCATGAGTAACTCAAAATAAAATTTATTTCTACCTGCAATGTAAAAGGCTTCCAGATTTCTAGTAAGCACCTCTTATGATTAGTTATTATCCCAACATTCCCCACATAAGCAAATTTCTATTGTAACCGATTGTACATTTTATTCTAGTAGTACTCAGAGATCATATTTATGAGTGATAATCGAAAAGATGGGATGACAAGATATATTAATTTATTATATTCTTAAGTCTAGTGGATAGTCTGTGGTCTTGGTTCGTGTGAAACCTCACACTATGACTCTAAGACTTGGAGAATGTCTTAGGGTTAGGGTGCCTCCGTAGGCATGCGGTATAGTATAATGCATCCTAACTAAGTTCCCAACACGTCCACTAGTTTATGAAAATTTCGAATCAGATTGTAGTTACTTCCATCTACTCTACTTTGATTGTAATCTCTTCAAACCTCAAGTGTAACTGTCTCAGATGTAATTTAAGATGAGGTAGATATGGATATAGATGATCTGAATGTAGAATCGCCAAGTCTGTTGGCGAAACTAAAACTCA
Source organism: Ottelia alismoides (assembly GCA_037367405.1). Classification (NCBI taxonomy): domain Eukaryota; kingdom Viridiplantae; phylum Streptophyta; class Magnoliopsida; order Alismatales; family Hydrocharitaceae; genus Ottelia; species Ottelia alismoides. The sequence continues at coordinate 602,502 of JAZKJV010000296.1, read as the reverse complement.
AGCGGTGAAGAAGCCAACAAAACGGCTCTTCCGTCTCGCCCTCTAATTGGAAGGATAGTCCAATAGAGGGATAGGTCTATTCCCAAACTACGCCACTGAGACGGGTGAGAGGGACTTCCGGAAAAGTCACTCTAGAAAAACAACCCGACCGGTAACGGGCAACCGAGCTCGTACGTAAAATTAAAAACCAAGGATCCCCCGCCTGGGTATCCTAAAAGACAGGGTCAGCGTAATTGGTCTAAAGTCGGGATCCCAACGAGGCGTAAAAACACTGCGAGCTCGCGTAAAAAACCGAAAAGGGACTGGGATCCTAGACCCGCGCACATGGCGGCCGCTGCCCAAACTGGGCTTCCTATCTTCCGCCCAGGTGAGGGTCACTGCGCCCTCGCACAGTCAGACGTACAGATCACCATGATTGGCACAATTGATTATCAAACATCACTTCTTCATCAATACTTATTTAATTTATCACTCTTTCCTCAATTTCTTATGTGGTCAATCTTTACAGATCTAGATATCTTGTTAATAACTATTATCAAGAGTGATCAATATTTAGAGGAGTATACCTAAAGGATGATTTCAAAAAGATGATCAATTCTTCGGGTTACAAGTCATTATTTTTCAATCATGAGATTATGAACCATTCATAGATCTGTGTCTAAGTTTAATTCTACACCAGGTTATCCACACATATATCTTTCATTATTGATTCTTATTAAACCAATTATTTGGGCCAACATCCAATAAATGGTATTTGCACCATAATGTATACTCCGTTGTAGGCAACCACTATTTATATATATATATATTTGACGTGATCACAAAACTTCAAAATAGTCTTGGCATGTCCGTGTATATTTTCGGTATAAGATCTTCTACCTAAAGATAGTTCCATTTGATGGATGGAGAGACACATGCTAATATATAAAGCATGGAGTTTGGACAAAGTTAGAAGCTCTCGGCATTCAATGGTGTGAGCCAAGGAAAAACTAGCGAATTCTAACCATTTGTATAGTATAAACTAGAAAAGAAAGTATATTCTATCCTCTGAATGCCTCCAAACATAATGGGCAGAGGCTATCATTAATGTGCATAACCTTGGCTCAAAAGACTTCATCTATATCCAGCCCCTTGTGAAATAAACCCAAGAATCTATAATGCAAGATGGCAAACTAGAACATCAGATTAGCTTTTATTCTTAAGATGAAGCTCCAGTTTAATGAACCAAATAGGGGATAGGGAGGACCCCTATTGGCCTTCTTTACAGTGAAGTGGTATCCCCAACATCACAAGTCATTGCTCTCACATGTGTCGTCCCACTTAGTAAGCACTTATGTTAGGTTGAAGAAATCCTGAAATCATTATTCAGACAAACCGGTAACAAGTTCTGTAATCAAAATCATGTAACCACTAGACAATGGGTAAGAGACAATACAAAGAAATGTGGAAAATCATCACAGAAATCTCCTTTTCCTGTATTATTATCCTTCCAAGATTTCCACTTCTGACCACTGTTTTTTTTAAGAGTGGTCTCATCTTTGGTAGAAGATAATGATTCCTTTTTTTTAATATAGAGCAGATGATTAACCTTTGAAATAGATAGGATAGAGCCTACATTCTAAATTTAGCATAAAAGCCCTTCGTGGAGTCAACAACCAAAATTCAAAACAGAAAATAAAACAACAATTGGGACCAAAACCCATCCAAAATTTCTACCCTCTTTCCTGGATCAAAGGTTGAGACAGGGAACCCAACATCATTTTTTTAAATCATGAGATGTATTGTCTCTCTCACGTTCCTTATGCCAATCACCATCACTTTCTTTGGCACCACAGTGATCTTATGCAGTGATTCACTCTCTAAAATCATATAACCAAAATGTAGAACAAATTTTTACATAGAGAAGTAAAAAGGAATGGGTAATATATGCATGTATTGGCAGCAAAGGAGGAAGAAAGGATTGTACATATGAAATTTCAGATTTGAATACAGATAAGAATTCACAAATAAAATCAGATTTAAAGATTTGCTTTTCCAGAAACGTGTTCTCCAAATCCCCCTACTTACAATCTAGACTAACTTTAAGGATCAAAATCATGTAAACTATCATGCACAGCAGCAAGAGGAGGGAAAAGAATAGAGATGTACATGCATGGCAGCAATGAGGGGGAGAAGGATGGTACCTAATTGAATCAAATTTTGGAGAAGATGTTGTTGCTTGATTTTTGACTAAGTGCTGGAATTCTGGAGTATGAAGCTACAACCCAATAGCTTGGATTGCCACACCCATAACTGCAAGAGGTCTGATCTGGGGACCACTATGATTGAAAATTAGGTGGAAATTTGGGGGAGAAGAGGAATAGAGATTGAAAAGAAATGGGAGGGGATTGTACCTCTAGATTGCTTCAAGTTGGAGAATCGAGAGTGGCATGTAGCAGTCCAATTTGCATGGAAGAGGCTGTAGTTGGAAGGGGTTTGGAAGGGGGTAACAACAACTCTATC